>JAXQJQ010000171.1:0-10789 GCA_037042055.1 Penicillium sp. S103-07
AAGGACGCGTTGGGGCGCGTAAATTTAGTTGGGTGGCCGAGTGGGCGGTGTGGCCGAGTGGGTGGTGAATTACGTTATGTGATTTCCTATTTCGATAAAGATGAAGCCGTACAAAATACTGGATTTATTGCTTCTACAGATAACCCATAGATTATAAAAATAACCCCATCATATATACCGGCACTAATACTCTTCTTGAAAAGTGATTCTAAAATATATTTATATGATAGTGAAAAAAATGTCATAAAATATCCGGACTATATATCACAGCACTACGACAAATAAAATCCAAAAATTGTAAAACTTGAATTTCTAATTTATTTTATCTCGAATACTCATAAGGAGGTAGTTTTTATCAAGTTTTCTATACTAATGTTTAGTAAGATGGCAAAAACACAATATAATATGCTTAAAATACGGTTGAACCGTAGGGTTCAACTTTTTCTGGGAGGTTGACTACCTTTGGCACTAAATACTGCTCTATTATTGGTCAATAACATGATTAATCGGATAAAAAGTCGCTGCACACTGCGGATGGTGCAGCTCGCGGGCTACTAATATGTAAAAGTGGGGCAAAACTAGGCCGGGCGGGAAAAATGGGTGCAGCTAGCGAATGTGTGCTCTCCCCGGGCGTGCAGCTCGCGGGAGTTGACTGTATACCAAAAACGATGGCTACCAAGTTGTGGCCGCTTAAATGTTTTTTGGCATTGCGCTGGTCTCGGTGACACAGCAATTTTTATTTTGGTGATCAGCCATGCTGACCTCATTTTGCGTTGGCTTCAATTCTACGTTGATCAACATACTTATCCGAGGTCGGTGGGTTTCCCCTGCTATAACGACATGACAGTACACTTTTCTTTTTCTGGAAACTTGCTGTATGAGACCGATAATCAATTATTCGGCGTACGAGATTCTATCGGGTAATAAAACTAACCATGACGGCGAGAAGATACGTTAGCTGACTAAGGTTATCCTTAATAACTACAAATGTAAGCGTCATGCTGATATAACAGACCGTCTTCTATTTGATGACACATCTAATATCATGCCTGCGATAAATTGCAATTCAAAGCTTTGAATGCAAATACAGAAATATGCATGGTGTTCTCAAAAGCTTCCGCAGAAATGCCACCTAGAGAAACACTCATTCATACTGTTCGCGCTCTGTGTGATTCTTTGTCCTCCACTGCTGCTATACCGGACATCCTATGCCACTTCACTGTGAAACCTCCACCTATAGCGGCAGAATATGGCTTGAAGAGTCTTGCTCCTTTTCTTGGTCGCAATTTTACAGGCCAGGGTGGCGTTGCTGATTACTTCCGCCTTGTTACCGACATTCTTACAATTCATACCATGACTTTCGAAAAAGAGTCTTCTTGGATGGTTGATGAAAGTCTTCATGTGGTTGGATTACGTGGCAAAAGTTTTTTTATCTGGAAGGACACAGCCCAGGTTTGTGAAGAAGAGTTTTTTTATCGTATTGAGTTGGCCCAGGAGGAAAGCGATGCAGCGCAGCAGGGACAATGGAAAGTGCTGGATTATAGAGTCTGGTCAGATACCGGAGCAGCATATTTGGCACACGTACACGAACTCGGGAATATCGCAGTGGATAGATAATACTTCTCCTACTACTACTACTACTACTACTACTACTACTACTACTACTACTACTACTACTTTCTTGACTACCCCGTAGCAGGAAAAACAAAGTTAAAAAAAAAAGATAAATATTAAAAAGACATCCTATTGCCATAGACCCAGCAGTGCCCCGCCAACGACCCACAGCACAAACAAGAAATTCTGACTCTAAAGACACACCAGGTGCTTCCTTGAAAAATCCATGCATCTCTTCTATATGGCGCACCCTATATAAGCCCAAGAGCCACCAAAGTTTTTATGACAATCCTCAACTAAAACGGAGCTTATAATTGCAGAATTATCTTCTTTGTGAAATGGTGATATAATACCTTGAAACGTTGCAAAAGGGCATAATCAAATTATTGGGGTAAGGTGGTCTACAATAACATTCAAAATTGTCTTTCAGTGAGTAACTTGTCAAACTTTTTCTTTGCCGCCGACCCTCCTGACAACAGCGCTACAGCGTCGGCCCTCGAATGAGAACTCAGAGGACAACTCGTTCACCGGAATAATCCTCCGACTTGAACGCGAGAACCACAATCTTCGAGCGCAACTTGATCGCGCCAGGGTGGAGTGTAATCAGGCCCGAAAACACCACCGAGCCTGGGAAGCGGAAGCGTCTCGGAACATTTCCGCCCACAATCGAAAGTGTGCGCGAAATGGCCGATTTTACTAAGTAACATAGAGAGCCGAAGGCGAATTGCTCTGCTCGAGGATCCAAGAAGCCAGTAGTTCCACGCCTGCGACAAAGACACAGGCATGCTGCGTCCTGCAATCAAAAATTGAGCTTCGTAAAGTAGATTAACTGCCAGTGATATGTTCCCTGTGCCTTCCGGGCTGTCAAACTCAAGATGGCCTCATCCATGGTGGCCATGAGGTTGGTAAAGCTCTGGGAATACATTACAATATTCAACCGGTGTCAATGATGGTAGTAGCGGCGTTCTCTTCTGGAAAGCTCGAGCGAAAAATTAAAACACTGCACCTCCAAGGTGGAGAGAGACCTTAAGAAGGCCAATCATGTGTCGTGGTTAGGAGAATAAGTATAGGTGGTTACTCAGTAGTCCCGAGAGGATCTGAACTGGAGCAGACATGTGTACTAGGAAGCTGACAGAGCTCTTTTACATATCGAAGCCTCAAACATTAGGGGTTTCAAGAACGATGTCCAAAGGACCTCGTAGATCAGCCACAATAACTGAAATTCTGCCAAGGAAATATTTTGTCGCTAGTTAAGATAGTCTCTTTAAGGCTTCTTGGCCTTTCTCGTCCAAATTCGGGTACCGCCTTAGGTAACACAGATCCGTCCAAAATGCTTTGGCGTCTTCATGTGCCTCCTCGTGCACGCCTAAGCGCTCTCGGAGTAATTTTTTCCATTCGACATCCAGATCTGTAAATCCAAAAGAGGCCGAGACATATTCATACCAGATAGGGAGATAGGCAGCGTACTCCCAGTCGAGTATACTGACCACCTTCCCATCTTGAATCATAATGTTGCCCAAGTTGAGATCACAATGACTAAGAACATAGGGCTCGCATTTCGGCAGGCGCTTCTTCAAGCTCTCCAAGATTTGTGGAGGGAGATGGTGAAGGTTAATGCTGAGGGCATCCCAGAGTTCTTCGTCGGAGTGAAACGGTCCGCGGGGCTCAATATCAAAGAATAGTAAGCCGGGGTAGCATGGGCTTCGATCGATACATTGGATGGAGGTTGAAATGACAGATCGAAGTTGCTTACGCACTTGAACGACTTGATCCGCGATAGACAATTTATTGGCATCTGATAACAAAGGCCATGCCTCTTGAAGTGTTTGGCCACTTATACGTTCGTTCAGAACGAAGTATCGTCCATCGTGATCAGTCCAGTCGTGAAGAATCTTTGGAACGGGAATATCGGTATAGGTTGCCAGGTGGTTCAGTGTTTTGACTTCAATTTTTGCTTTTGGGTCATCATCCGGGCGATCTTTCAAAATCACATCGGAACCGATGGACCAGACGCCCCGTTTAAATGCACCGTAGAGGAGCTTGAGGTGGCTAGAATAATGGCACCGTTTTTGTTTGTCGAGTGTCCAGCCGCACGCGATACAACTCTTGTCAGACGGTTCACTCATTTCAGATGGGGGTCAACGATACAAATTTATATAAGAGACAGATTTCGATTGAGAATTTGAAGTTGATGAGTGCTTTCGTCGTCGTGGAATCTCCGTATCCTTGAGATCCCGATATGACGTAATTCGCTTCGCCCTGATGTAACTCAACGTCGCCCCATTATCAGTTTCCGCAGTAGAATCTGCGCTTGCCTTCAGTAATGGTTTGACCAGATTGATGTTGTTTTTACAGGTGTAATGCAGGGCCGTGAAGCCACACTCAACCGCGATTTATCGAGGATCCGAGCGAATCTAAACCACCTGCTTCCAAGAGCGCAGTCTACAAGAATGCCTACTTTGGGTACGGCAACTCAACGACCCCAGGAAGAGCACTACCATTGGGCAGATGGTAACGGACCGTCCGGAACTTCTGATTAAATGGCATCTCTACCACGAAAATTAGGGATCGGACTACCGAACTACATACTCGGAATGGAGTCTCCAAGCCCATCGCAAACCCGGTGCAAAGCCTAGGAAAGCGTAAAAAAGAGTAAACTAGGAAAGTATTGGAGCTGAGGTGCTCCAGTAAATATGCGCTTGAAAAGAGATCAAAATTAGGCCGGTTTTAGATGAGATAGTCGAAAGGTTCAGAAGCCACGGCATCGGCGGTGGAGAACCGTATCCCAAACGATTTACACCGTACTCCAAACGATGGTCCATCCCAGACCATCAACTCCAACAGACCTAGGTTAAACGATTATGCCGAAAATGACAAAAGAACTGTGCCGAGCATGGTCGGGACCATACACGCTCAGCTGTCCTTTTTCAATGGATGTGGCCTGGACACGTACGATTGAAAAGGTCAAAAAGTCACACTGGAAGCAGTTCCTGGATAATTTAGACGTATTGAGAATTTATCTTATGAACGAAGGTGGTTGATACAGTAATTGTGGCATAACATCAAACCGCGTCTGATTTATTTTCTACGCTCATCCACTAACGCACAACCAGTTTCCAACCTCATCATGGAATTTTCGTCTAATATTAAACAGGGCAAGCAAATCCTTGCAGATGCGCCCGGTATGAGATTATTCGGTGTCAATAAGACACCTTGATGACCCTGAAAATCAAGGGACGACAGGTAAAGAGAAATGCTCCGATTTCCAGCTGAATGAACAGACAGAAATGTTCTACATGACCTTTGTTAAGGAGGAAACTAATGTGATAAATGTTGGACTACCAAATTGGACTCCAACGAATAGATTTAGTAATAGACAGACTAAATTCCTCTAACGTATCTGTCCCACACTTTGGAAAGCAGACCTCCTTCCTTTATCTGTTCTTTCCAGCTGGCACGTCGTGATGTCATATTGGGGTCCACAGAGTTACGCTTCTGGGATTGAAGACTCGCAAACATATCCTCAGACGAAGTAGAGCTAAAGCGACGCCTGTCACTCAGACTGGGCTTCGCGGTATTAATATTACCATGGGTGACACTGAAGGTGGTAGTGTTGCTGCCAGCAGGAGGAATGGACAATGCGGGCCCTAGGAAACGCGACCCAATCAATATCAAATATACATTTATTGAATATGCTCACAAATGAAGAGCATTTACCTGTCTGTTTTCATTATTCATGTTTAAGATTGCCACCGAATAAAGCCGATGGCTAGGGCCCTCCGCGCCATTAGGCATTGAAGCATTTGGCTATTCATAGATGTGGCGAGGACAATCATGCCCTTCACGTGGCAAGAAATTCGCCATTTATGATTAATCGTGCAGCCGAAATTGTGTGTATTCATTTTCCCACGTAGGAGGAGAAATTGAGTGTAGAGAATATCATTATATAATACAAAATTCAAAGTAAGATGCAATATATGCCGATATGTTGCGTTATTAACATGGATGAGACTGGCTTATGTACAGATTCCATAATGTCATTGGTTCAATTTGGTAAAACAAGTGTCCGCTGTTGGTAAAGTGCTAGACGTCCAAATGCTCAGATCGACAATTAGATCTAGATCATCGATCCTCTGATCGAAGATCGGATGAATTAAGTGCATCTCAACAATACGATGATGAAACGAATAATGCATAATTCTGATCCATCAATTGGAGACCCCAAAGCTCGAGATAGAACCAATCGAACGTAGGAACGAAATAGAAGAAGATCTTGCATTTCAGGTTCAAGTAGAGAGTTGATTCCAACTGCCCATCACTTTCATGGCGCCAATTGAATTACGCCAATCAGAAACTTGATTAGTGTTGGTTTCCCTCTTTTTGACATTCCTCGATATTCTCTCGAACTTATGATGTAGCAATATTGTCTTTAGGACAGATACTATCGTAAGACAAATCAAAGAGAAATTATTATCAGTGCATATGGGTTGTTCAGCAATCTTTAGCAAAATCTAACCCTCCCATAAATTTTTGACGCCTAATTAGCCAACCGTTGATGATCGTAATTTATCTCATAGCCTTGCTTCTTTATTATTGGTGCCTTAATATTGGCAAGCTTTGATAGAGATTGACGACATTCGCTGTTGTCGATGACCGCACTTTGATGTCCTCTCTTGGAAAGATAAATAATCCACCAATGATCTTATTTAATACCTAAGAGTGGAGTTTTCTCCAAAGCGCCTCAGACCATGATAGAGAAAACATTAATTCAACACTGTAGTATTTAGGTCACGGCTTAGATCAGCAATCAGCGAGTCTTGAGAATAAGTTGGTAATCACCCAAAGACTCTAGTCATCACGAGAAGATTAACGCCAGAAGTTCATATTCCTACCTTCCATGGCATGGCTAATCTCCAGATTATTGTCAGGCATACCGTGGTCAATGGCTTTAAACCGCTGGCCAGAGATGGCGGCAGGAATAGCAGCGGACACAACCTGATGGCGCTGCTGTCTTTCGGCTTTTTTGTCTTTGTTGACAGCATCGGCGATTACGACAGCGTTCCTGTAATACCTGTATAATATCCAGTCGAAGGCATCGTCATATTGGAAGGTTTCGCGGACGAAGAGGTCGCGAAAAATCTTGCGGAGGTAGGAGTAGTCGGGCTTTTCGTCGAAGCGGAGCGAGCGGGTGTAATTCAGGTAGGTAAGAAACTCGTCGGGAAAACCACGGCACAAAACCTCAGTTGGAGTGGTAAGTTTTTTATCCGTGATACGGCCGTACTTTTGCTTCCAAGAAGCAGCCCTTAAACCTTGCCAGGGAAGATGACCGCGGCAAAAGTAGAGCAATACGTAACCGAGAGACTCCATATCATCACGACGAGACTGCTCGAGACCCAGGTGGGTGTTGATACTGGCATAACGAGCATTACCAGTGAGGCTTTTGTTCTCACAGTAAGGGACGTGGGAGTGAGTCTTGGGGTCACGGTATTTCTTCGCGAGACCGAAGTCAATAACGTTAACCTGATTGCCACGCTTACCAATACCCATCAGGAAATTCTGAGGCTTGATATCACGGTGAATGAAGGACTTAGCGTGGATGTACTCGATGCGGGAGATGAGCTGATCGGCCAGCAGAAGAACGGTCTTTAGCGAGAATTTTTGGTTGCAGGATTTGAAAAGATCCTCCAGACTGGGGCCCAGAAGTTCCATAATCATGGCATTATAGTCAGACTCAATGCCGAACCAGCGGACAAAGGGAATACCGACACCGCCGGCGAGGGACTTGTAAACACAGGCTTCGTGTTCCAACTGGGGATGCTTGGTCTTAACACTCTCGAGCTTAATGGCAATCTCCTCACCGGAGATAATGTTTGTGCCAAGATAGATATCGCCGAAACTACCACCACCGATCCTGCGGCTTATGCGATACTTGTTACCGATACGTAAATCCGCCATCGTCATCTTGAACATAAGATAGCACAGATATTAGCCGTGCGGGCAATATTTGTGGCTTGAAGAAGATAGAGTAATTTGGGATGTCGGCCGTGTCGATTCCCGAATAGGGTTTATGAGGAAGAGAGAGTGAGAGAGGGTAGGACAGGGGTGCATAACTTGAAGATATCGGAATTCGAAAAAAAAAAAGAAATAAAGAATGAAGAGCAAATCTTTGATAACAGCCTGGAGAAGGACAGTGTTCCCTGAGGCAGAAAGAGAGTCCTTGGGGTCGAGAGTGTGTGTGCGTAATGAGACGAGATTCAGGCTACCACAAGTTATGTCTACAGTCAATTTTCGTGGCCTGCACCTGTTACACAGCCAATAATGATGATATCATAATTATGTAACACATATAACGTAACCACGGATATGCATCGAACAACTGACTTGTTAGAACCTACAGTTCCGACCGAGTGTACCAAAACCATAGCATCAGGATCTAACCATACTAGGCTAAACGATTGTGTGCAGATAAAGACCCCGAGCGCAGGAGCAGATATGACAGAAGAAGAGGTCCGCACGGCAGTCAGGAACTAGAACGACGCTCTAAATCTGCTTTCTGATGCCAGATTATACGCACGGTAAGTGCTGAGAATGACTGATTTAGAAGATCTGTCGCAATGACTTTTGTGTTCGTAGCTACAGTAGAATTTGATTATGCAAGGGCAAATCTCCATTGTTTCGTGACGTATCTCGAGTGAGTGAAAGGTGCTGGTGTATCTAACGATTGGACTTGAATTAATCCAATCCTTTTTCTTTCTTTCCTCCGTATGCCAAACTCCTTTGCCTAGATGAAGTCAATTGGAATGTCCGAGCACGGTTCTCTTCGTGGAGGATGCGATCGAGGCCCTTGACCGTTGATGACTCTATTGACCAACAGTGAATATCATCTTGACCCAATCCCGTCGATACTCAAATAGCGTCGATTAATAGGCTGAAAAGCGAATAAGTCTATATTGAATCAGGATTGTGTATTTGCTGAATGTCCATTATCTACTAAGAGCATGCAACTTAAGGTCTACGGGGAAAAGAACCAAAGCAGCGATGACGAAAAAGCTTTTCAGATTATAGATTGCTGAATTCCATGCTGAATAGCAAATCTTCCTCTTGTGATGATCGAAATCGACTGTCTAGCCACTGCCGAGGGTCATCTCGCAACGCGAAAGAATCCACAGCATCTTGCATGGGCAATCCGTTGACCAAGCCGTGTTGCGAGCTACCGATAATGGCGGTATATCTGACGTGTAATCCATTTGAGGCATTATCCACCAGTAATGGAGTCGATGGTGACTGACGGCAATAAAAGTTTGCGGACGGAAGGTACGAGGAACCGGCTGGCGGCTGAGAGCTTATAGGGCCAGCGCTAGAAGAGTTTGAGTGCTGGCTGTCATTACACCAATGATCTCGCTTTGAAGCCTCGAGATCTTCCACGAAGCGCTCGCTTTTGGCGTGATTGATTGCACCAAGGCTGATGAGCAGGTCGTGCGTAGACGGTTGACCACATAGCTTCAAATTTAAGCGATCGCCAGGCCAGCTTTCGCTCTCGGCTGAGCGCCAGTAAAGCCCCCGGAGGCCTTTGACTAGCCACGCATGCTGTTTTTCAAGCAGCTCTACATATCTAAAATGAGAGTTGGTCAGTGTGTGTTCTGTCTCTAGATCATGGCTCATGCCAGCTCACCCCCTCGGATACTCTTTATAACGAGTTCTCTTGAGCCCGCCAAAGAAGCAAATAGCATTGTCCTTTTGGCAGCGCAAGCATGGCTTGGCGCCATCACACTTGGCGCGGTTAGTCGGTACACAAAATGCGATCCTATATGGTTTGAGTACCTTCGATTTCTTCAGGCGACAGCGATCGCAGGCTTTGGAGATGTGCTTACGCACATTGTCCAGGGACAGATCTGAGTCAAGATTTGGCTTTCCAGCTGCCATCGTTACTAATTATCAAAAAGGAAATGAGTCAAGGTTGACTTATTTCAACCAGGGCATATTTTTGGATTCGGGAGTGGGCAGTAGTCATTGACGTCGACCACTTGCAATGACGTCAGATGCTGTTTGAACGGCCGATTTTATTATGAAATAGATCCAAGTCTAATGAGAATACTTACATGCTATATGGTACATCTGAAGTCATTCGAGAGATTTGTGCTAGAAAAGTAAAGATGCTGTCCATGGAAGTCGTAGGTAAGGTTTTCGTGAATATGTTGTACGGAAAATAGACTTAAAAATGATCAAGTCAGGATAATGTTTCAAGGGATTGGGAGAAACGCAACGAAAATCGACACTGAAGTCTCCGCAGAACTATTTTAGGATTTTATTATGGTCTTCTCATTCGCCTGATCTGAGCCCAGTCGAGGACCCTTGGGTTGTGTGGCTGGGTTGATCAGGCTGCGAAAATGTCACAGAAATATAGAATCTCTGTTCGTCAAAGTCTCATTACTGATCTCTTGTTTAATGGCAGTGACTTTGCAAATTCAGTCGTTTGCCAACGTGGTTCAACATCAGACCCTTTCAATCACTTCATATGCAGTGCATCTTTTATTTTGTCCATGGCTGATTCATGATGGCCACCAGAATTCGTTCCAGTAGCTGCCCTTGTTTTGTCGCCACCCTTAGCCCGCCTCGGCTGTGCCGCCTGTTGGTCGTGATCGTGCGCATGCACCTGTGAAACTTATCAGACTCTCTCTGGCACCGACGCATCCTAAGTTGTGCCTTACAGCCTCTTCCTCTTCTTCAGCGTGCTGAATGAGATCGTGGGCCTCTACCGCTGTCTCATCGTTGAGTCCAGTCTGATAGTCGGGATGATGAGGCACTTCCAATAAACCTTTCTCAACTGTCGTTCCTTATGTATTCTCAGATTGGGTTGCTTGGTGTGGGTTGTTCCTGCTAAACAAGGCTTTGCGGAGATTAGAAAGATTTAAACATCTTCTTTCATGGATTTTAAGTCATCGGTATGACAGCATTCCTTCTAAGGGCAGTGATTTGGATAGCAATGCAAACCTTCAAGAACCCGGAACCCCGCCTCTTCCGATTACATTCCAATTAGAGTTGGTGATGTAGATCAAACGACCAAGTCTCCGCTGGACCCACTTATGGGGACTCGAGGGTAGACCTGGCACTCACCCGCCCCGCGGGTCCAATATCAAGAACCGTCACCCGACCCGCGTCGGGTAAGGGTCGAACC
>JAXQJQ010000172.1:0-10782 GCA_037042055.1 Penicillium sp. S103-07
ATCCAAAGCAAATAGTCAATCTGACGCCATTGCTCCTGGTCAAGCTTAAGATGCGGATGGCCGTACTTCGAGCAAAACTCATCTAAGACGGATTGTAGTCGTTTAGCACGGCGAAGTATTAGAAACGTCGAATTCCACCGCGTACGAATATCCTGTATCGGAACAAGAGCTATAGAATCTGTCTGGAGGCTACAGAAAGCTTCACGGCGCTGTGGGCTTGCGTTAATAAAGATAGCTAAGCTTCGAAGCTATAAAAATAAATTAGAAGTAGGTTTTAATAAGTCTAATAGTAACGAACCTTGTTTAAAGTGTCAATAATCTCCCGTTTCTGATGCCTAGAACGAATTGATTGGTCCTAGGATTCAGTCCATTATATTTGAGCAGTGTCGTTCTTTGGATTTGTCTTTATCTGACCTAGGAGTTGCTTCAAGCTTAGTTGAATAACATAGGTAATACATGGAACGCGAATGATTGCTGTATCATCGCTAAGATCAATGGACTGGATAGTCTCTTGGATGCTTGCTACCAAAGTATTATTGTTCGATGTATTGTCGGTAGTGATTACAAGTACTCGATCAGTCAAATTGTACTTCTGTAGTAGCTAGAACAGAAAAGCGCCAAGGTTAATACCTGAGTGTGTTTTATGAAGAGGCTTAAATCCAAGAAGTAGCTCTCGATAATTCCAGTCTTCATCAAGGAAGTAGCCCGTAACTGCCATAAATGCCTGCTGGAAAGGAGATGTCCAACAGTCGAGAGCAATTGAAATCTTTCCATCTTTAGGGAGCTTCTGTAGTATATTCTGATGGCGTTCGAGCACCGTACTTCGTAGCCGGCTCCGTACTACCTTTGCAGATGGAATATCAAGCTGCCTTGGGGCATTTTGGGCTATAGATATTATATCACGGAACCCTGGATGCTCTAGAAGCTGGAATGGTAGCCTCGATTCAGTAATAAATCGAAGAAGACCTAATTCCCATTTTTCCTGGCTAAATGGAGTATCGACCAGAGGGCTCCGCGCCTATAGAAGTAGTCGAAATCAGTGTGTATCCTGTAGACTGACGGGCTAGCTTACCGCTTGCATAAATTGCCTAATACTTTGGCTTTTTGGCTTCCTACTACAGCTAGTAGTATGTTTCTTCATCGTTGAAGTTCCATTTCCAAGCCCTGGGTGATCAAGGATAGCCTTGCAATACTTGCACATAACCTTCGGCGCGCCATCACTAGCCCTAGCCACCTGATCAAAGTGGTCCCAAACGTCGGAAGAGTGTCGCGAGTCCCAGCGCATACGCTTCTTCCTTCCGAAATCCGTTTGTAGCCACCATTGCACATAGTCGTCGCTCATTGTTTTGGAGTAGACCACATATATAGTGATACGATCAGGTCGAACGCTCTCGAGGGAACTAGGCACCGGGGGCGAAGGTAATCCTGGTCGGACAAAATCAGAATTGCCCACAGAGCTCGCGATGTAAGGGAAGTTTCGTTGGCTAATCGATAGATCAGGGGTCAGATCGTCCGATGGGAGGAATTGAAGGTTATCTGGAAGGTCTTCATCATACGAAGATGATACATAGGTATTAGTGAATTGAGACATCTAGTGATATGCTAATATGCTAATTGACGAGCACTTAGCTGAGGATAGTCAGTGAAAAAAATGATCTATCAACAAAGGCCCACATAGGTAGATAAAAGCTATGCTTATTGGCTTATAGCCTGCATATATGATGGGTAACCCGCGGGTTACCCGCTAAGAACCCATAAACCCGTGGGTAACCCGTTTTCCTTAAACAATTTCCTTCTAAGTCTTCAATCAAGGTAAAATCAATCCACTTTTTCGCATTTAATGACCTAAACAAAATAAAAGAGCGCTCGATTAGTTGACATATAGATTAATGAACATACGCTGATTGTTTTGAGACCAAATAATCCCTTATAAATCATAGGATTAAAGAGACATTAGAATTCCATATTGTCCTTGCAAAAATATACGTACATTCACTCTGTAGTTTTTATATATATCTCCGCACTTCTGACGATAGTTTTGATCAATATTAGTTTTTACAACCACAACAATATCATATAGTCCTCAAAGCGAAATATATAATATTACTGCTATTGATTAATTAGAAAACAGGCTAATTTCTTAATCTTTCATAGAGAAAAGAGGGTTTTGTTAGTTAGAACCACAGAGGTGACCGGAACAGATGTAAATAACAGTATTTTATTGAGGTTAATCAGCAGTTTTGTGCGTCTTGGCATGGACTAATTAGGATATTTATGCTGAAACGGGTTCTTGGCGGGTACCCGCGGGTTACCCGCCAAGAACCCACGGGTCTACGGGTATGGGTTTTGGGTATTGGGTATGAACCCGACCCAAAGCGAGGTCTATTGTGGCTAGTATCAGCGGAGAAACAGGAGTGTGGAAAAGAAGTTAGCACACGTTCTGACCACACGTGGGAGTTTGTATCGTCTATCTGTCGACGTGTTTTTGGATGTTATGTAAGAATGGGCTGGAAATGGTAACGTTATTCCCGGTCAGCCGAGCGTCCCACTCACCCGAGTGACACTTTCAAACAAGCACTTCTGTTGGCAACTTCTGTTTTTAAACATAGACAATGCCTTCAATTCGCTATCAAAAAGTCTTATTAATCAGTGCAGCAAGAGAGACGTCTGATATTGGGAAATTGGCCATCAAGTCCATAGAAGATGGTCAGTATCCGTCTGCTGCTGCTGCCCGAGCTTTACACGTGCCAGTCTGAACTTTGAAGCACCGAATCAAAGGCTGACAATTTATAATCTAATTTCATGCATGGTACGTGGGCCAGGTAACAAATCACGTCTGCACTGAAGTAGTTTCAACGTAGCTTTCCGACTTGTATGATCCCAGCATAATGGAGATGGGTAGCAAACATGGAAGTAGGCAAAAGTGTATCCGACATATGCAAATAAATTACAACGTAAGATTTTAATTAAGCGATAAAAATTTCGAGCCCGCTGCAGGATTTGAGTTTGCTTGATCATGCTATCGCGGACTGTCACGCTTGCCAGAGATTGCCAGCGCCGTGGCAACTTCGCTGCTGCTATGGCCCGTCAGCAACCACATCAAATGGGTTAGCTTTTGGTATAGCAATATTGGAAAGTAAAGAAATAAGGCCCACAAGAGAAGAGCCGTAAAGATGGCGACAAATGTATTCGTCACGAACTTCTCGCCTGGGTCCATCACATAGAGCCCAAAAGTGACCTCATAACGGTAGTATTCTAGTCGTATGCGATTGGCGAAACGTTTAATCAGACCCCCATACCGACTTTGCAATATGACGGACACAAGGTTTATCATGGTTGATGAGTATTTTTCGATTAACCTAACCACGATTATGGGAGCTCGAAAGATCTTCGTGAAAGTCGGCACGTGAAAGGGCCGCGCCATGGCCATTACTGTGAGATAAGAGCGATTTTAAGCCCGTGAGTGTATTGAGTCTTTGGTTCCTGAAATCGATTCAATGGAACAAGTCGTGTATCTTGTGCAAGGTCAATCTTTCACCATTCGGAGACAAGTGCGCTTGCACGGGCCTCTGTCGTATCCAATTTGGACGTCGTGATGTCGAGATTGGTTCAGAAGATTAGTCAGCGGAAAGGGCTCCAGGGAAACACAAACCAGTCTTGGTACAGAGAAGCGTCCAAACTGAGGAGAGAGATAATGGGGGGGAGAGCCCCTTGCATATTTGAAGTGGCATTCTACAACCGGCCTGTGAACTTCTGTCTGGCCCAATGTCCATTCAACGGACCTTTACTAAAGTGCACGGGACTTGTGTTAATGACGTGTCGAATCTAATTCCGGCTCTACCGGCATAACCGGGGAATCATGGTGATGTGGATTTAGTGACTAAGACTCATTCCAACTAGATAACGTAATCGGAAAGCGAGTGGCGCACATCGACGCGTCTCTCCTATTTTTTGTCGACCACCACGCCTCCAGATTGCCCTCAAATAGCCCAAATGTTTATCGAACAAGAGCGTCGCTTTTGATAAGCTAGACAAACTATTCAGGGAAAGGACATTAGGTCTATACGCAAAACAGCGCGCCGATTTAATGTCTCCGAACCAACGCTTCACCGTCGACTGCGCGGCACCACACACACACACACACACACACACACACAATTCATTAACGCCCGGCGGCTCAGCCGAAAGGACAACTAGCACTAATCTACCAGTACATGCATGTTTAGGTATACGCCGTGTCTCCTTGGAGCCCATACAGTATCTCCTTCCGTATCTGTCATTTCCGCTTCCAATCTCAGAGCTGGTCCCTGTGGGTTAGTATTGGTTAGTAGACTTGCTTGAAGGCGCTTCTTCAAGTGTTCAACATCCTATCTTCGGCAGTTGAAGCGCGTCTACCGTCTGTCACAAGGTGTTGGGGGTTAGTAAGAAGAGGTATTCTATCAATTTGTCGGCAAGCCTAGGTGGCCTCGAGTCGGCCCGTAGCGATCGCAAATCGTATTGAGGCTCGCACTGCTTCCAAATTCGGCTTCCACTTTTAATCATCGGCGGGTAACTTCCCTCCCAAGAAGAAGGACATGTTACTTCGGTGAGTGTGGGTACATTGCAGCATTTCTGGCCGGTGTGCAGTCCACTTCCGACATCGAAAGAGAAAGTGGTCCACAGTTTCTCTTGCTTGTCCACGTGCGCATTGATCTGTCTCGGCGGCATTGATCCGAAAGAGATATCCATTGAGTCGTGCCATGCCCGTGCGGAGCTGGGCTAACACGCTCGCTTCTTTCCACGATAATTGGTCATACAGCTGTCGCGTGTGTTTCCCTGGAAGTGCTGTATCCACTCGCCGGGAGTGTCTGCCTACGTTCTCGGGCAGCTCACTGCTGGGGGCAGCTTGAGACCGCGCAAGATTCAGAGTTGTCGACTTCATCCTAGGGACCTGTTTCTGCGTAACGGCGTCTTCTTGTGTTGCAGCTCGGGCCTGTTCTTTCGCCAGACATAGCAGATTGTTGTCTTCCTTTGTGGGAATCCACCGGACGCTGATCCGATTTCCATTCTTCTGCAGTCTTCTCAATAGCTTGTAGATTTGGCAGACAAATTCTTGACCCGACTGTTGTCGAGGGCTCTTCAGCGTGAGAGCCGCCGCTTTGTTACATTGGATATATTTTTGCAGCAACGTTTAAGTATCGTTCGACCCAGAGCAATTAATTTCAAAGCTCAATATCCAGTTCCGAACGCCTGCATCCCAGTAAGCCGCCCAAGCAGCCGATCTGGCGTTTTTACTACATAAGCACCAGCGACCGTCGCCGAGTTGGTAGAACAAGCATCATCAATCAAGGCTTTCTTAAAAAGATGCTCAAAAAACTCTCTTCAATCGCCCTCGCAAACCGCGTTGAACCAGGCTATCAAAGGCTGTCAGCTCGCTACGAAAACCGGCATACTACTTGAACAAGGAAACAAAGAATTACGCGCTGCCAAAGAAGTGCAGAAACAAAAGCGTACACACGATAATAGACGCATAGCATATAGAGCTAGTGTTTCTGTACAAGAGGCTCAAGAGCATTTACAAGCCCGTGAGCTGATTATACAGCCTACGGCACCGTCTCCAGTAATATCCGCGCAGGCTATTCAGTAAGCAACAGCACCAGCATGACGGCGTCAATACACCTATTCTATATGCGGTGGGGCAGAGCATAAGTTCTTACAAACGCAGTTAGGTAAAATAATTAATATAAAGGCGTTTTGGTTGAAAAAGGGTGGTTGAGGATTTGTAGGGACGTCACTCGCTTACATGCGTCACTCGCTTTCTGATTACGTTACAGACTGCGGACGGTTCACCTCGCGTGCTAATTATATGTAAAGTAGGGAAAACTACGCCGGGCTGGAAGAATGGGCGCAGCCAGCTAATGTGCGCTCTCCACGAGCGTGCAGCTCATGGGAGGTGACTGTACAGCAACCACGTTTCGCGATATCCCTGGGCTGCCCACGGCCATCTGAGAGATATTAACGCAGAAAGCGCACGATGAAACATAAGTGGCAGTTGCAAGATCTCTTGAAGACACACAGCTGTCACTCGCCTCAGATTGTTGGACCAGCCCGTACCAGCAAGCATTCATGGCTATGACAGTCTAATTCATTAACAAAGATTGGGACTACCGGGAAATCAAACTTGGCTTTGAACCATTAAACTGTCTTTACATAGGTATCAACCCCAGTGATGTTCTCCACCACTTACGGAAGGAATGCGGACTCTTGGATCGTATCTTAGCATCACTACAGATAACGCGACCAATAATGAGGCCTTGATTCGAGCTTTGCAAGAAAGGTTGATCTCCACTGGCGCAATTGGCTCTAGGAAATCCAATGTGCGCGCTCCTTGTATGGCCCATGTAATTCAGTTGTTCTGAAACGGCCGTCGAGGCATATTAGAGCGACGCCCAAAGACAAAGAAGGACTTTGTGGTCCGACAGTCCAGCATATGGCTTGAGAGACTCAGGAAATCACGGAGACGTGGCACATGCCTCGGCAAAGGTGAGCCTGAAGTTTCCATCAACGCAGATTGCTCACTTGCGGTGTTCGTTAATGCAAGTTCCCAGCGGCGGGGTACATTTCTATGCCCTCTATGGGGAGGTACACATTTTGGATTTGGGTGGGTTTTGGAGTGGCCTCTCAGATAAGAACTGGTACACTCTGTTTTCACGTTGCACCTACAGCCTTGGCTCGCTCGGTTTTCAGCCTCTACCCTCAACCTCGTGAAATTCTAGACCGCTCCACAGTAAAATGTACACATGGCTATATGTACACACGGCTATTGCAGTTTTTCTTGACCTCATCGGGCGTTTAGCTCCCGATCTCGCATTTGTCAGGAGGCATGACGCCTTGGGGTATCGTGGAGGACGATGAGGCTGACTACGGTGTATGCTGAAGTCTCTCTACATCTACTGGGTCAGTATCCACGAGGATGAAATTTTGCTGTCTATTTTATGGCAGGTCAATAATGGAAAAAAACAACTCTTTCTTGGCAAAAACGGTTTCTTGAAATAGCTAGCCATTCACGAGGTCCTACGACCTCGTGAATTAGTTCATCGTAGTCGTAACTTCAAGCGCTACCGTCTGATACCCTTTTCATAGGGGAGATGGCAGCGATAGTTGCGGCTGGTGCGAACGCGCAGAGATTGCCCCCTGACAGGAGAGGAACACGAAAACCCACAGCATCAGGTGACCCTCCTCGATCGATGGAAGACATCGCGGAGGGAGCCCGCCGCGTGCTCAATTACATCGAGAACAATGGCTCGAAGGATAGGTACATCACCGGATATATCCGTGCGGTCCGCCAGTTCGCACTCAACGCCCAACGGGGAGACGGCCAGGGGATGGCCAAGGTGCTCGAAGCGCTGACCAAGATCAACGCCGACACTGAACGTCTGAACCAGCGAATCGATACCATTGAAAAGACAACGAGCATATTGTCAACCAACGTGTCCACCTCCGCGGCGAATTCCGCAGCAGCGTGGCGCGACTTCCGAGCCAGGGACTGGCAGCGCGGCTTGGTCAAGGCTGCGGCACCCAATACCCGCAGCAACGACACGTCGTCTCCAGGAGTACCGGAAATCGAGCTTCGCGAAGACCGAGAGGTCATAGTGAAGGTCGGGCCGAATCGTGAATAGATTCGCGGACTCTTGCCGCGGGAGCTGGTCGAACGGGCGGAACGTCAAAAGGCGACAAGTGCTCCTCGGAAGACTTCTGGCGCCCTGGCTGGAGGGGCTACCTTCGTGGCAGCTCGAAAACTGCCATCAGGCGATGTGGTGATGGTGGCCAACAGTGCCGCCGGGGCTGAGCTCCTCCGCAAGCATCCTGAATGGCTGAGGGTATTTGGGCCTGGCTCGGTGATCCAGGAGCCGTCGTGGGGAGTCGTGGCGTATCATATCTCTGTGAAATCGATTGTTGTGATATGAGGCTGGTGCAGATCAGGAACCAAGCCGAACCGTCGGAATTAATCCCGAGATACCTATGCGAAGAACCAAGTTGATTGGAAATCAACTTGTTCTTCTCGTTGTATATATAGTCTCATATTTCCCACTGAATCAACAAGACAATACATTCCTCTGAACTACAACATCGATGAAACTTACCCCGGAGACGATGGCCGACGTCTCAGCTGAACTGCTTCGACAGAACGACTGGGGCGAAGGCGCCAAGATCCAGTATCTTGGCTGGCTGACGCGACCGGGTATCCGGGCGGAGGGTTCGGTCCTGATCGAATTCACCAATCCAGTCATGGCCAACCGTGCTATCATCACTGGCGTTGTATGGGGGAAGCAAATCCACAATGCCTCGCGCTTCTGCCGCGAGGGCCGGATGAAGCTGTGCAGAAAATGCCAAAAACCGGGGCATATCCAGTCACACTGTTCCAACATCTTCAAATGTGGCCACTGTGCCGGCGAACACCCGACCTGGGAGTGTCCGTCGACACGGGGGCAGGCGATACCAGTCAAATGCGCTAATTGTGGCAGTGGGCACCGCCCAATCTGTCGCGACTGCCCAGTGAAGATCGCGGCGATGGATGAGGCAAAGCAGGCACTGGCCGACTGCCCTACCTATCACCGCATCCCACTTAGTGACACTTCAGAAATACATCAAGTGGTACCACACCGGCACCTCCGATGAGACCGGGCCAGGTCGAAAGAGCAGACCTAAACGTATCTATACATGCCCCGGAAGAACGGCAGGAGACGACACTCTTTCAGCGTCCTGAGCAAGTCACAATCGACCTGGAAGCAGAACCAACTGGGATGGGAACATCACTAGGGGAGCTCGTTGAGTCAACCAAGCCCCGGAGGGGCACTGGCCGCCCAAAGGGCTCGAGGACCAAGGCCAAGGACCAAGCACAGCCGCCTCCGCAGCCCACTAACTCTACAGTATCGACGACCCATCGATCGACAAGATCCCAGGCGGCCTCTCAGAGGGCCACGCAGGAGTATACCATTTCAAAGAAGCGCCGCGTGGGCGAGCCGGATGACACTATGGACGAGCACCCGGACAACAGCAACTGGTTTGACATCCAAATCTCTCAGAATGATTCCCCTCCGGACAACAACAACCAGCAGACTAGCTTTGAGGAGGAGCTCGCCCAATTCACCAACGATGTCACGACAATCAACGATACCAATACTACCCCAGAGCTCCGTCTCGAGGACTTGGACCCAGAGAGCCCAGAGTACCAGAAACTCGTTACCCTCAAATATAATCGAGGGCAAGCTGTACCGGTCAGATCCTCTCCTGCCGCGATCACCACCGATGCACCCACGATTGAAGACCCAACCAACGACATATGGCACGAGGCCAGCGAACGCAGTGATGACGAATTCATACATCAATGAAATCGTTCAAAATACTTCAGTATAACGCACACAAGTCGTGGTCGGTGATGGCCACGTTTCTCAGGGACAAGAACGTCTTAGCGGCGGACATCCTCGCGGTGCAGGAGCCGTGGAGAAACGAACAACAACATACGACCCACCAACCAGCGACTGCAACATTCCAGCTATTATATCCAGCAAGGGAAACGTCGCGTGAAATGGACCAAAGCGGGGTCCAGGACTAGGGTCCAGATCGTCACCAACCGGGGGTGTGCTTCCTTGTATCCAGAAAGGTTGACCCCAGCACCTGGTCGTGCCAGCTCATCTCGCAGGACTACCAGCTGCTGAAGCTCAGAAAGGCCCATCGAGGCAGGGACTGGACGGACCTGTTCGTACACAACGTGTATAACAGGCCAGGCAGTAATACCCTAGCCCGGCTAAGAAGCGAGCTGGCAAGGCGCCCTCTTGCAGAACACGTCGTATTGGGGGATATGAATGCACACCACCCAACATGGGGAGGTGTAGGGACCAAGGCCGACAAGGAAGCCGAGGAATAACTGGAGATCACGAATGAGCAGGACCTTGAGTTAATTACCGAGGAAGGAAGGGCCACCTGGTCTCGAAACGACCAGTCATCGGTGATCGACCTCACATTCATCAGTTTAAGTCTCACCAACAGGCTCGTTCGCCGCGAGCGAGTGGATGACATTGAACACTCGTCCGACCATTTCCCGATCAGAAAAGTGCTGGATATTGAAACCCCAGCACTTGTACAGCAGAAACGGAGAAACTGGAATGCCACTGACGATAAGAAGCTCATTCAGAGGATTGAGGAAGGTTTACAAGCAAGGGACCTCTCCGGAGCAGGCCCACCGCAGATCGAGGCCCAATGTCAGAAACTGCTGGACGTCGTCCAATCAGCAATTGAAACCTCAACCCCGTGGGCAAAACCGTCAGCATGGTCGAACCCTGATTTCGACCAAGAGTGCAAAGCCGCTGTCAAGGAAGTCCGTCGTCTACGACGCAGGCATACGAGAACAAAGGGTCCCTACGACTGGATGTGCTACTCTGAAGCACGCAATCAGAAAACGCGTCTAGTCAAGAAGGCACTATCCCGAGCGCACCGGCGCCGGGTCCAGCAGGTCATCGAAGATGGCCCTCAGGGCATGTGGCGTCTCGCCAAATGGGCGAGGAATCACAACGGAGCATATGACAAAGGTCTCACCCCCTCTTTGAAGATCCAAGGTCTTCAAACACCAGGAAAGCTCGCAGAAACGGTCGATCAGAAAGCAGAAGCCTTTCGGATGGCTTTTTTCCCACAACCACCGCCAGCAGATCTCTCCGACATTGTTTCTTTTCAGTACCCGCAACCGATCGAATTCCCACCAATTACGATACTAGAAATACAAGAAGCAGTGAGGACGGCAAAGGC
>JAXQJQ010000173.1:0-10733 GCA_037042055.1 Penicillium sp. S103-07
AAAATTGTAGGTTTTCTCAATTTTGGCGGTGTCGCTCGCGCGACCGTGTCGCCCGCGCGGCCGTGGATCACGTTAGATTTGCACGAGATTACGATTATATAAGCAGATGAGGTGTCCGCAGTGAAAGTTCTATCACACCAAGCGAACTGGTTTCCAAAGACGTGTCAATAATAGAAACGAAATTGCTCCTGATGTCATCTATTTTTAACATGTCGGAATTCGAGTCCCATGACCGAGATCCCGAAAAGCCCCCTGACGTCATATACTCAACTCAAGACGAACTCCACTTTTCCTGGGGACACTCCTCATTAACGTACTCGGTAAGCGAGCCGGCCATGTAAGCGAGCCGGGTACCTCAAAACACCATAGTTAAACCAATATTTACAACGTAATAACTCTGGATATAGTCTACGTTCAAGTACGTTGTACTTGCCCCACCATAGTCACTAAACCTCACTGGCGCTAAACCCGAAGCTTATTAGCGCCCGCTGTTCTTGACAAGAAATCCCGCTGATCTGGAGATTGCCCCTGACACTCTAGCCACGATATTTTTTCGTGTTTAATTATATAGCCTATCCCATGGGGGTAAGTGGGGTGTATACATCCCAGTAGGCTAGGGTTTCGTTAACTATGGAAGCCCGTTTCCAGATACCAGTAGAAACGCCAGTCCAGATACCAGTAGGCTTGTTTTGGTCGGATCCCTATCGAAGTTCGCGTAATTTGAACCCAGCATACCCCACACATTCTGACAAAATTTGAAACCCGTAACCCAATATTAAGGGGTGGTTGCAGGGATCCAAAAATGGGTTAATTATTTTGATGGGGTGCGACCGGACGAGACTTATTAGCCACCAAACCACGCGATCCATCATCATAGAACGAGCAGGGGTTCCGTATTACCAATTAGAGAGATGATAACGTAATTCACAAGCCACCCGGGGGAACTGATAGGGACACCTCAACTTTCACTGCGGACACCTCATCTGCTTATATAATCGTAATCTCGTGCAAATGCCACAGTAGCCACGGCCACAGCCTCAAGGTTAACTATCTATAAAAATCAAGCGTTCCTTGCTACAGGACATGTTCGCAAAGTATGCCCAATTCTCCCACAGTTAGAACATTTCACTGCTCTCTTCTGACTCTTCTCTCCATTTGCTTTGTTATCACGTGTCTCAACCACCTCAAACGAACATAGATCACGCTTCTCTATCCTTCCTGGATCTGCGAATGGAGATTGTCTTTTCCGAGACTTGAAAAATGCATTTGGCAGTCGAGGTTCCAAAAGGGGTAGATATTAGAGCCATGCCTAGCATTCGTATGCCAGAATGAATGGACCTCCTGAAGTTCAATCGGAATACTGCGTTGAAGAAGGACGGTCAATCGATGGGCACAAGGCAAGCCCATTGTGACAGTCCAGACATTGGTGCATGCTGGTAGTGGTGAACGCTCTGTGGCGGACCTAGCTTTCTGGAACTGTTGCTCAATAAGCTTAATAGCATATCGAGTAATTTGTGTGGTGACCTTAGAGTAAATCGGATGTGATGTGACAAGAGGATTCTCTAGACGGTCACGAGCAACGTCCAACTTAAGAATGTCAATCTGGGTTTGGATGGCTCGCTTCACTTGTTCAAAGACAATCAGCATGCTGCCAGATGAAGATCCGATATGCTTTTTAATAAAGGCATGTGAGCCTTCAACACGTGAAGTTGCAGCATTTCCAAGATGCAGATGTTGCCTAGTCCAGGCGACCACGAATTTTTGTTTATGAATAAGCCACACCCCCTTCACATAGTGAATAGCAGACTGATATTTTGCGCACTTAGACTCAAGGTCAGCAAGCCGTTTATTGTATTCATCTTCTGTCGGGGCGTGGACAAGCTTCATCCAAAGACCGTAGAATTCATCAAACTCATCCGAAGTCGCGAATTGACCTTTAACTTTTGCCGTCACATTCTTATTAATGTGCCAAATGCAAAGTAAGTGTGGATTCCGAGGGCAGACTTCCTCGATAGCGTTTAGTAGCGCGAGGTCTCGATCAGTACAAAGAACTGGAAGATGTTCAGAGCGATGGAGAAATGAGAAGAAAGTCTGTAAAGCCCACACATAGCTCTCAGTTCTCTCATTATGCATGAAACACAGTGCAACGCTAAAGGTAGCATTTGATGGTGATACTCCAACAATGTGAAGAAGAGGCATTCGATATCGATTTGTCTTATATGTACAATCCAAGACGAAGACCCTGTTGTATCTGTTGGCGAACTCAATCGACTCTCTATGCGCAAATATTAGAAGCATTGCACGGCCTTCAGAGTCTTGCTTGAATCCAAATTTCCATTGCTCTTTAACCAACATGTTGTGAAGATATTCAAGAGGTGATTTTCCGCCTAGCTTTTCTCGGCGGATCGTCTGCCGCTTGTTGTAGATGTCACGAGATATCAATGGAATTGAAGGTTCTTTCTCCCGAAGAAGAGCCAGAATGTCTCTCGGTTGAGTCCCAATCTCCACCATTTGACTGAGGTCTTGTAATTGGTCATTTGTAAGCTGGCGGGCTTGTGGATGGCCCATGAGATCGTCAGCCTCATGGTTGTGAGTGGGACATTGAATTTGTAAATCCCATCTGTTATCCGGAAGCCTCTTTCCGTAGAGCTTGAACGGACAATTAATTCTCCTTGTGGTAGTGAATCGCTGCTTTGTTCCATCTGGAGCGGTCAATCGATTCCTGTGTTGTCCCCCTCGATCACAGCCTAGAATGACTTGTCTGTTGGCCGTTGAGCGATGTATAGTGATAATATAGCCATGCCGAATGGCATGTCGACGAACAGAGATGAGCAACTCCTCACGGCTATTGAAGATCTCTTATTTAGGGGGTTCCATGGTTTCCTAGGCTTCTACTGGGAAATTGAAATAAACCTGGAAATTTGTTTTCGCCCAGGGAGATGGAATGTGTGTGGCATTTGCACGAGACAACGATTATATAAGCAGATGAGGTGTCCGCAGTGAAAGTTGAGGTGTCCCTATCAGTTCCCGTGTGATAGGATTGGGGGTCTGATCTAGCCAAACACATTCGCCACTCAGCACTATTACTGGAGGAGATGTGCTTTTTTCCTACTGGAGACTTGATCCGCCACTTTTTTACATTCCTATGAAACCGAGATTGACAGCCAGGCGCTGAAGTCACTTTGACAACAAGGAACGGACATCGGCCACCGACACGTCGTCATTACCGACCAACTAGCCAACTTGGCCAAGTTACGATCAGAGAGCGCTATTATATGCTACTGGGCGTCAACCTTGTTGATCAGCGTATACAAACAGGTGCCAGCATTACGAGCAAAGGTCTGTTCTTCTCTGCATTGCGACCTTTTATATTGAGAACTGATACTCCATCGATAAGAAAACAACATGACATCTAACACCCTCTTCCGGTTATCAATACCCGCAACAGCAGCAACCCTTTCAGCTGGCTTCTTAGGCCTTGGCGCATTTCACTTCCTCGCACCTTTTCAGACCTGTGGATTATTCGGTTTGCCATGTCCTCAATTTAAACTCCCAAGGCCTGCTACTGCGCCAGGAAAGAATTGTCTTGATGGGCAGGCAGAACCAGGGGTCCTTCCGTTCATCTACGCAAACGGAGGGCGAGAACTGATGTTAAGCATTGCTTTTTGGATAATGGGGGTGCAGCGGAACCAAGAGGGGATCAGTGCTTTGATGTACGGAATATCTGTACGTTTACCTGGCTTTGGAGTTAAGAGGCTATCTGCTGACGGACCATGGGGATAGATTGCAGCACAGATAGATGCGTACGTCGTCTGGGCGTATGGTGGAGTAAGGTACGGAGGATGGAAAGGAAGGTGGATCATGCACTCCCTTGGCGGTGTAATCGTGGGGCTTACTGCTTGGAATGAGTGGTTTTCTTGCCTTTCCCTCAACATTGGGGGATGGAGCACCTAGTTAAACATGGACAACACATGCGATCGGTAGGTAGCAATTCCCAAAGTCATCATGTTACATAAGTCAAAACCAGATATGACGACCCTGGATATGGCGCTTCAACCGGCTAGCCCAGGAAGCGGCAAGGCCTCGGCAAGACGTACTTGTTCCCGTCCCTCGGTCGCTGTTTCCAAGATGGAAGGCGTTCTTCAGTGATGGTATCCGCTTTCAGGGGCGCTTTCAGTGAAAGTAGGGATTGGGGGCGACCACCAAAGGCAGTCACCCTCGCAAAATTGTCACCACGCTGCCTTCTACTCTTAGAGGACAGCTGTGTGGCTCATGCTGAGGAACCGAGTCCAACTGCTGATACAATGACGGACCGGTCACTGCTGTTATCCACATATGCAAAGGCCCGCTGCTTTCAAGGCAATCAATGTGTCTGTGGCGCAAAACAACAGACGCTCACGTCCTGGTAGACCAGACCATCAAAGAGACCAGCCTAATGTCGAACGGTATTAAGGCCACGAAAAGCCTTGACGACGCTCTAAGTCATTTTCTGGGAGTCGTATGCTCTACAGACACACAGGGTTACATATAGTTATGGTAGCGTCCGCGTCGCTTAATCCCTGTCTTGTGAAGATGTCAATCGAGGGCCATTTAGTGGAGTAAGCAATCATTGAAGTGCGGGCGACGATTTTGATTGTCCTGCTCTGAATGCTTTAGCACGGGGAACGATCAACGGAGAAGCCTCGTACATCATCGCTGTGAGCAGCGACGGCCGCGATACAATGTCTGACCGTAAATCCTAAATCCGCGCATGGAAAGAGTTCCTTCTCGTTAACTCTGGATAGCCCACTTTTGGAGGCCGTGTCTTCCCAGTCAGAGGAGCAATAATCCTTGTCAAATAAAAGTTCGGGGACATTTTCGCCATCGGATTCAGTATCGACATTGTCGTTCCTGGTGCCTTCTTTACTCGGTTTGGTGCCATCGATTCGACTTCAATATCCAGAGAGGAGGGTCTACTAGGGGGTATGACTGAGTCAGGCCCTCGGACGGGTGCCTTGATTACAGCAGATAAACGTCCACTAGGGGAACACTGATCGCCCCAATACGAACCTCCCAAAGTAAATGGTTGACCTTTGTTTTCTGTTGTAGGAGCTTCGGATTAAGCTGTGTATCCAGCGATGGGACTGTCATCTGCCAGAAGACTGACATTCACAACTGGCGCAGTTATCAATTCCGATATTGAAGCTCTGCCTAAACCGGAAAAGCCTCCGTATAACAACGGTGCTTAAAATGGCCGGCATAGGCATGGTAGGAGAAGAGCACGAGGCCAGTAGGAAGAATACAGGCATGCAAATAGAAAAGTAGAAGACCATATGAGGAGGTTGGAAGCGCGAGGAGGGTGGAAGCGCGTGGAAGCTAAAACAAACACCGGGATTCGAACAGCAATCAGAGGAAAGCTTGTACAGCGTGGAGGTAAGACTGTCCAATGGAAAAGGGGTATTCGGGTAATATCATACTGATAACGCGCGCTCTTTCCACGCTGCGACCCTGAAACGAGCGAAAGCGTGACAGTCGCACATGTGAGTTTGCAATAAGCAGCAGCGAATAAGGAGAGCGAAGCCAGCAGCAAGTAAGATCACTGGTGACGCGCGCTGCCGCACGCTGTGGCCGTGAAACGAAATAGGGTGAAAAGTGAAGCATAGTCGAGTGATAACATGAAGGTCGAACGTTTGATTTTGATCAGTATGGCCAGAAAGCTACTGCACGTTTATATGCATGCCAAGTCTGGGAGTACGGTGGGTGTATGGTGTGATTGGGTGAGCATGCACATTGAAGTATATCCGTCAAACTGAATTAAAGGGATAGGACCACTCAGTACACTGGGAGCTGCATCTCGTCTGGCAAGTGAGTATTAGGTCTGAACTGGACATCTTCCATGTTGTTCAGCTGCAGGAGATGATAATATTTCTGATTGAAATAATACAGAGACTATCTTGTGGAAAAGATGTTACGCGACTGTCTACTTCTATTGCGACGGAGCATGGCCTCATATGTTTGAAGCTCCATGCCATGCAGCAACAGTTTCATTTTCGAGCTCCTCTTTGCATTTTGGTTAGCAGCTGAGAATCAGGTACGAATCGCAGGTCTCGGATGCCGAGTTTCTGAAGGGAATGGAGTCCTTTAGAGGATCGAAGTCGGGATAACTGCACGTACGCCGAGCAATACTTCCGGTCACGATCTTGTCCTCGGATAGTGGGGTCGTCTTTGAGGTCGAGGATCGCAGCGGCAAGTGACGAGCCTTGCACTTTGTAGTCGGGTGAGGCAGAAAGCCGGGCACATGGGAACTTGCTTCCTTCGAACCGAGCAGCTTTTCCGAGTGATGGATCGCTAAAGTGGAATGTCTGGCATGACTGAAGGTCCAAGGTCTTGAGATCCGATGCCTTTGACCTGTTCGGCTTAAATAAAAAGCAGGACGGTGGCTTGGTGCACATGATGTAGAGGTCGCCGGTTTCAAAGAATTAGGCTAGTAGGGAAGTGTCAGGTGGTTGGGTTTATAAGTTTACGGCAAGATCAACCCACCAGTCGGATCGATCACGATGCCCATGGCAGTCCCCGCTGCTCCGTTGGTCAGGCCGAGAAGGGTGCAAATGTTGATTAATATGACGTCAGACATATTTGGCGTGTATAGAAAGAGTCTTCGGGAAAGGATCTTGGTGCCCTGGGCCGGCTGCTGGAGCAAGTCATCTGCACGGAGTCGCAGGTTGATTGGTCCAGTAGACTTGGTCCGTGTACAAAGAGCAGGAAAGATATAAATGTTCTGACATTGGGTTCGTGCGAACTGCTCTAATCGGGTGCGGTTCACCTGGTGTCGCAGAGTCCAGCTTGACTATGGCGGTGGCATCCTCCAGTTGAGGGCTGAGCAGGGACGTGATGGATTTGCCTTAAGAAGTTATCGGTCGGCCTCCGTTAACGTCCCTGTCCTGGCTCGTAATAGGAGATCGCGGAATGGGACATCTTCTGCCTGTCTCATTTGCTCTTCACAGATGATTACCTGTTCGAATTGGTGCCAGAGCAGCGGACCGTTCTCATTATCATCTATGCCCCTTCTTGGTTCCTTTCACAGTGCCGGACACAGAACAGGTGGAAACTGTAAGGAGTCGCCGATAAAGATGACGACGGGGAGCCCACCGAAAGGATCGGGGGAGGATCTGTCGAGGGCTTTGGCGATATTGCATTGATTGTTAATCACGCTGATCAATCACGCTGATCATGCGTAGATCCATCATGCTGACTTCGTCCACAAACGTCTTGCGATACCAGAGTCGTCTCACTCTGGACGCATCACGGATCCGCGTGAGCGGTCGATGGAGATCCCTAAAGATGTATGGTAGGTATTCCCGCCGATGTTGTCGGCCACGCACCCGTTGGTGCCATGGGGACCACCTCGAATTTCCGTCTGAGAAGGTTCGTACCGACCATCCGTAGCAGGGACGATGTCTGAGCTAGCTAGCGTAGGATGGTGAAAGCATCTTCAATCTGGACGTCAAAATCGTCAAATGCAAAGCTGGAGGCCGCTCCGTCGCCATGCGTGCTTCCCTCATGATAAAAATTGGCGATACTTTTCAGCTGAAACTCCCATGCTTGTAAAGTAGGTGATGGGAGGAACCTAAGGCCCGAAGGTTCGTATGCAGGGGTGTTGAAGATAGCTACTTGCTGGAGATTCTGTAGTAGCAAGCTTCGCATTGGGGTTATGGAACGAAGCAAGGGAAGGATCCGCCGTCCAGTGGCCAACTTCTCTCGACCCATGCGTTGCTGATGGTGTGGTAGGCCGCGATCAACGTCTCCGCGTTAAAATGCTCATCCTGCAGGTGAAAGGATTCTTCGGACTCTTCGCCATCAGAGCCAAAATCTGTACTCCCAAACTGATCAATATCATGGCAAAATGAGCCAGCTACGCCGTTGCTGACTTCTACATTATTGCATCAGCTTGGCAGTCTTCCTTGGATTTCCGCAGCAACTCGATGTTTCTTGCAAAACCTCGGTTGTGAAATGCGACTGTTGGTTCAACGACCGCCCACATTTGAACACGGGTGCCATCTCCTGTCGTATAACGCCGGAAGAGATTAATCAAGTGAGGGAACAAAGGGTCCCAATAATATCTCAGCAATGTCATTCATGATCGCGGTTGTTTTCGGATAGCCTCCTGGAACAGCGCCTTCCGCGGCCTGGAATCCGATTAGTTGTTCAATTGAAGGCCACGTTGGCCACTTGGGACGGGGCGTGCGCCAGGCGCTGTACGTGCGTAGTATATCTAGGGAGGTTTGGGTCGAAGTCCGCATCGTCTGCAATGGCATCGCAAATGGCCTTGGTCTTAACAAGCATGCAGTATTCAAATAACGCAAGAAGAGCCAGGTGTGGGCCACGCCATTTATAATTGCCAAAGATGCTTACGAGGGCGGTGTCGCCAGTTTCATACGCGCAAGGTTCTCCTGCCATGGGGTAAAAAGGATGACCGCTTTCAGGGTTATTGGGCTGAATGATCGCTCGAACACAGCGCCTCAACCACCAGAGGTTGATACGGATGAGGTTATAGTTGACCATGTAGTAGGTAGGTAGTTGAAGCAACACGCTAGCGACCTGCACACCACTGATTTCTCGGTCATGAGAGAGGGCATTACAGCAGCGCAGTGCAAAATTATTGACACCATATTCTCGAAACCGTAGGTCTGTCGCTGTTGGTGGTTCAGCAACCACTGCCTTTTCAACCACTGCCTTTTCAGTGGGTTGCTTCAACAAAGCCGTCTTGGCCACCATCTGCCATGGAGAGAAAACATCTTTGGTGGCGTAGTTTGCGATGTAATAGATCAGAGACAAAGACTTAGAGACTGTTGGAATCCAAGATATGTCTTGATTAGAACGGACACAACTAGCAAGGGCGGTGTCCCACGAGTTTATCCAGGCATGGTTTCGAGCAAGCTGAATCAGGCCAAATTCATCTATCTTAGAGACGGAATCAGGTCTCGGGGCATGCCAAATCGACAAGCATCCTTTCTAGATCCCGTTTGTTGGTACTTGAAGCAAGTGGCGAGATGGTGTCTCGAATGAACTTGCGTTTTCCGAGCGACACAATTGCTGTCATATAACAGTCGGAGATGGAAGTCGTCACCGGATTCGAAATGGGTGACCGACGGTAGCATGCTGGGAATGCTTACTTCAGGTTCTTGGAAAATACTCTCATCAACGCCTTGCATAATGATTGACTCGAGGTAGCGAAGCATACGAGCCGCAAAGTTGCTGTCCTGGAGGAGCCGATCACGCAAAGTAGTGAAAGTCAGGTTCCTTCTCGCCCACACTAATCTGTGGAGATGTAGCATACCTCGAACTTTTGTCTCGGCAACAGCAAAATGGTTCGAGAATTCACCAAGCATACCGATGTGGCCCGTATTAGTCGCGAAAAGGCCATCTAGCATGGCTTTGCAGACGCGATGGAAGAACTCGGCGACAGCCACGGGGTTGGAAGTAGCTACCCTCTGACGGGCAGCGGCATTTGCCGTGGGGAGGTTGTCCCAAGTGTACTCTACACCAGCCAGAATTAGGACCAATGGATTCCGCAGACCTGAAAGGTTGGTGGCGATTCAAAAAGCGGACATGCCGTACCGCGTAATGAGACCTCGAATTTCAGGTCGCATTTTGAGTTTCTGAGCAAAGGGTCCAGCGACCTGCATGCCGATAGTCACGATATTCTGCAGCAGTCGCCGGAGGATCGGGTCCTCAATTTTCTGACCTGCTGCGACCATCTTCCCTGCATTCTGGAGCTGGTTCACTGTCAGAGAGGCGATGTCATTCGTTGCCGACTGCCAATTCAGGTGTTTTTGTAAGTCTGTTACGCCAACCGTACAACGTATGTGGAACGCGGAGGAGGCGTCTATGCACCGGAACTGCTTGTTGATACATCACCTCGCTTACCTCCTTTCATAAGCACGCAGGCATCTCCTCAAAAGAGGAGGAGCTGGATCCTCTTACGAGGACCAGCGATTAGTCTGAATATCATCATACTCATATCAGACATATCTCACATTCTTCACTCGTATCCTTATCGTATCAGGACGCCCCCAGGGGACTGTCCTAACTTGTTGTGATATGAGGCTGGTGCAGATCAGGAACCAGGCCGAACCATCGGAATTAATCCCGAAGTATCTGTACGAAGAACCAAGTTGATTGGAAATCAACTTGATCTACTCGTTGTATATATAGCCTCATGTTTCCCTCTGAATAAACAACCATTTTATACCTCTGAACTACAACAGATTATGAGCCCGGGAGCAACTCTCGGGCGCCGTCTCTACTCATCTGAGAAACATCTTTAGTAGTACTAGAGTTCCGAAAGGAATATGAATAATATGAATATTCATGAATAATTGCGAATAGGAATAATAGGAATACGAATAATAGGAATAGGAATATGACGGTTATTCATATTCGCAATATTCATGAATATTCGCACTACTCCTATTTATTCATATGGCTGACTTGTCAAGGCATATGTGTTATGTAGATACGCAGCCCTCGGGTATGTGGAAAACTGGTAATACATTTTGATACCCATGCAAACTAAAAATGGCCAGTCTGCAGATGGACAGATAATTTATATTTATTGTATGAATGATGCTATCGATGTATTTATCGGCCGAATATCCCTCTCGTTGGCAAATGAATCCTTTCTCCCCTTCAATCCCATGATTGTTTATCATAATGTCCCTTCAGCAACATCAGCCGCCGCATAGTCTCCCCAT
>JAXQJQ010000174.1:0-10550 GCA_037042055.1 Penicillium sp. S103-07
GAATCGCAGTATCTTCTTCTGGATATTCGAATGATGAGCTCGCTATCGATTGGCTCCATTTTTTCCAGAAACACACCGAGATCGCGCTCATGGAGAGCAGCGACTACTACTATTCGACGGTCATGGCTCACATCTCACCTGGCACTTCCTGGATCTCTGTGAACAGTAGAATATTATCCCTTTCGTCTTCCCTCCGCATACTACGCATATCGTTCAGCCCCTCGATGGCAGCCCATTCCGTGCCTTAAAGCAGAGATTTCGCGAGAAGAACAATATAGTAGCTCAGTGGGGAGGAGATACTAGAGATTCAGGGTTCTTCTTCCGCAAGATAACGGGGATTCGAGAGCAGGCTTTAAAATCGCGTACGATTCGGAAGGTATTCGCAGATCGTGGAATCTATCCTTTTAATCCAGGGCCAGCCATCGAACGGCTCAATACAGCGAGATCACCTACGCCAGAGCTTCACTGGCCAACCGGGGATACTCCGCCGCCTCAGTCATCTAGTATACCTAGTTCGCCGCCCGAATCCGCTGCCAAAGCACTCCGTACGCGGGAAAAGATCTCTAGAATGGCTGATCGTGAGGATATGGCACCGAATATTCGCCGTGCGTTTGATCGGCTCGCTCGTGCCCAGATACAGCTTGCGGAGCAGGTTGGCCTTCTAACCGCCACAATGCAACACCAATTGCCGGCGATGCCTTCAACTGCTCGCAAATCGCAGAAGCAGGTCGGTAAATTCGGTGCTCTCACTACCAAGGATGCCAATCGTCAGATGGCGAAGAGGAAGAACAAAGAATATGAGGCAAGCATACGGAAGGCCGGGAGGACGGCGCCATTAGGCTTAACATCAACGCCCACGAGAGCGCCGGAGGAGGAAAATGTGCCTCTAACGCGTATTGATATGGCCCAGGCGACGAATCATTACTACCATCCGAGCTTCCCACGATAAATTATTTGTTATATAACGGCGAATAGCTTCAATTCGATTGTTGGGTTTGGGAAGATCGTTGGGATAGGGGGGACCAACACCGCAGGTGTGGGTCGCCCACGGGACTATTAATAACGCGCGAAATTACGCAGCGAATCTGACCCCCATATATCCACTATGTATGTATGTATGTATGACTTCATTTACCCTGACCCCTCGCAATGTTGAAAGTTGAACAGTGAATTGAGGTACAAGTGTGATGATTTACTTATATGAAGAGATCCAGCTATTTATACTTAGTAGCGGCTCATCTCCCTGCTGCCTAGCGGAGTGCCTGCCTAACAGGCAGCCACTCCTACAGATCTATATACATCACGTGACCTGGGATCTAACTTTGAAAGTTGGATTCTAAACCACAAGCCACTAGGCTGGGTACGGATTCGTATTTTAGCTTAGTTGGGAAAATCAACTGGTTATGAGCCCGGATTGCAAGACCTTTGAGCGCACCGGTTCGATCCCTACAGTTTGCGTTCTTGAGCACCCAGAGCCACCAGAAGACGGCCTATGATTGGCCGCACAGCCAGGCAGCAGAGCTTCATACGCGCCCCCAGCCAAGTGTTTATGGTTTACGGGGGAGAGTTGAATTCTAAACCACAACCCACTAGGCTGGTTTCGGATTCGTATTTTGGCCTAGTTGGGAAAATCAACTTTTCATTGCGAGGGGTCAGGGTAAATGAAATCCATCCATCCATCCATCCATACTGTACAACCTGTTTTTTTTTCTCGGATATAATACTTCACCTACCCTGCGACGATATATTAAAGTTCTCCTGACTTGAACTCAAATCATATCTGTTGTGATATGAGGCTGGTGCAGATCAGGAACCAAGCCGAACCATCGGAATTAGCTTCGAGATGTCTATAAAGACAACCAAGCTGATTGGAAATCAACTTGACTGCGTGTTGTATATATAGCCTCATCTTTTCCTCTGAATTAAATAACATAACACATACCTCTGAACTACAACAATATCGTGCCGCCATCGACATGAGGTTAATGCCTTGGTTTTTTCTCACGCCTTCAATACATGGGAGGACGGTGTCTTGCACTACGAGAACAACGGCTGGGTGTTAGCTAGTAGGAGCCGGAAAATTCATTAATAATACCGACAACTTTTCTTAACTATGGGGAAATTAACCCTAATATCTTCGTGAGCCCCCCATGGAAGCTATACCACGGTTCTAGAGGTAGTGACTTATTCCTTCGCCAGGACTCATTCAAGACTTACAAAACTGATCAATGGATGTTTACTTAGCCTCTGATTTTTGCCTAGGATCTTGTATCCACCATTTTCAAGTTCAAATATAACAACACGGCCGTCGGAGCGAGGGCAAGAGTGAGGTGGGATCTTCAGGATTCTCACAATGAGCCCTGGGATATGATTCTTCAACGGACTGTGGATCCAGGAAAAATAACTTCATAACACTATACGTACGCCAGCGGACTAAGCACATGTTATTACAGATTCCTGTGACGTGCCCACTCGGTTGTCTCATCGTGACATTTTCTTCCCGCAAAATCTTCGTTGCTGGGGTTCTCTTCCGAGACTTCGATCATTCTTTTCCTATCAATTGATGACTCTCGTCTTCTCCTGGATGTATGCAAGGAGCTGACCACATAACGAGAGCTAAGCTCATGTATATTTCTACTGTTAAGTTTTTTGCCGTCCATGGATCGGAAAAGGGACCGGATGGAAGGAATGGAAGTTGTCACGATGACCAGATATGTTTCGATGAATAGCCACCGGTCGTAGGTGACTGTCGCGATTGTTGGGTCACTATCGGAGGTTGCGAGGACACGGATTTGTACTGTTTTGATAATAGCGGCAACCATAGCACTTGATTGGTTTTGAATTAGTATATCAGTGAGCATCAAGTACAAAGTCGTACTCACAAAATACCCAGTCCAAGCAAGGTCACCAACCCCGCCTTGACCCGTAGCCTCAAGTTCAAGTTCCAGAAAGTATATGTTGAGAAGGTAGCAAGACCCAAATCAGTAGCTGCATTGAAAGCTGTTCATATCCATGGTGTCAGGAGTATTGCATACTAGAAACGCGGACGACAGGTTTATCTCACCTCCTTGGAAGTACCCGTAATAAGCTTGTACATGCAGGTTCCAGCATTTCTTTTTGCCGGAATAATCCCAGATTGCCGATTCATAACCTGGGCATTGGGCAAAAATAATAATTACGAATAAAGAGTTGACCACCACCTGTAGGCCAACCAATGTCCACAATGCAATTTTCTGCGATGACTTTTGAACAAGTAGTCCGATGATGAAGACAACAAATGACACCCTGCCTATGGCACCGCCTGCGAGGCCAAATGTCTGAGTCAAATAGTCGTGCATGATGACTTTTGACACGTTTGCTGGATCAAGAGCTGACACCTCTTGACCAAATCCCAGTCGAACGGCCAGGGTGATCATAATCGAGCCGACAAGAGCCGTGCACTAAGATAAAGCGGAGAAGTTAATTCTCTATTGCATTGTAAGATGTCTGACATTGTTTCACAATATTCAAACTTTAGCAGGTAAGAGAATAAAGGCTTGCTAACCAATGCGGAAGCCATAAGGAGATCATCGGCGCCAAACTTCCGGATCCTCAACTTCGCAATCATCCTCAAAATAACAACTAAAATAGCGACTGCTGTGAGACTCCAGACATCTCTGAGCAATCGTGGACCGGCACCGTATGATAAATCTCTGGTGGAAAGAGGCATGGTAAATCAGATGCCCGGCTGGTCTTTGTTCGAGCACAAAAGCATAGCAATTCAGAACTGCAGGTATCAGGATAGTCGGTCAACAACTGAACAGTTTTAAACTGGAACTTATACCTTCGTTATCATGGAGGAAGAAGAGCCGTCCTCGGAGATCCCTATTGGGGCACTCATGTGCGATGCATTGGCCTGGCCAGTTAGACTTCAGAGTGGTTGAATAGGGTTTGTCGGAGGTCTCCGCGTCGCCACTTAGACACATGCGCTTAGATAAGAGGCTCCATTTAACTAACTAACTAGTTATTTTAGCTTCTTGTTTCTACAGCTTTGCGAGAGCTAATTCTCATTGGCCAGCGGCACGATAATGGCGTAGGCCGTGACTGGCCCCCGCTGAGTCCTGTGACATCTGGATATCTGGTACAGCTGAAGCGATGCCAGAGATCTATAGCCGAGCAAATAGAAGATCGATCGCTTATCCGCATTTTTCCGAACATTGAGTGATAGCAAAATGAAGTATGCCATTATCAAAGTGCCGTGGCGTCTTCCATGATGCCGCCCTGATAAGAGGTGCGACAAAAGCAACTATAGTTGTAAAAATGATGCTGGGATACCTAAATAGGGCATTAGTAATTATTTCTGGGTCATAAAGCCGAGCTACCTGACAATTGTAGTTTGAAACCTTGCTGCTCAAACATGAAAATCTCGAGTCATTCCCATGTGACCGTTTGTCCCAGTAGGTAAAGAATTGCAGTTCATGGCAGACTTAACTCGTATTTATGTGTGGCATCTACCCGGGCTATGCCAAAAAGAAAAAATAAATCAAGGCATGCGGGGTATCAACTGACCCCTAACATCCCTAATTGAGCAGCTTGTCGAGACTAACACGGGAGGTTCCGGGAGAGTTGGCCCTCTCCGACTGACAAGCATTTCCCATGACGCCTTGGACTTGGACCCAAGATGCAAAACCCGGCTGTCGTCGGGGGTTCGATCGCTGTTCTGATGTATGTTTCCAGGCAGGCTCCTGAGGCTCAATGTCAGAAGGTGGCCTATATGTCTCCATTGAGGTGAATACCGAAGCTTGAGAGAAGCAGGGCGAACTCGAAGAGCATCGCATGGGAGCATGGCACAGGAGAGTGCAGATGGGAGGAAGTTGTTCCTTTAACCCGGCCTTGAGAATAGAATATTGGCTGAGGGGACACTGCTACGAGCAAACACTAGAAGCTTCAAAGTCCGCAGGAAGAGCAGCAGATTCTACATGCGAAGACCGCCAAGTGGTGTTAGACAAGTATCGATGTGGGAGATAGCTGCCCATGTTTGCGAACCCGCTGCGCAGGTTTTGAGTTTCGCCGTTATGTGTGAGTATGGCCTTGGACTGTGACACGCTGTGCTTTTTGCGATTCATGCTGGAGTTCCACCAATTTTTCACTGAGTTATCGCTGCGATTGCCAAGGCGGCGGGCGATCTCAGCCCAGTGCTTTCCCATCTCATTCACCATGCCCTCGATCCTTCGGCCTTCGTCTTCTGGGATGGGAGCATGATTTAGCGAGGGCTTGAGACTCTGGCAGAACCGCACTCGGCACTGCTTAGGCGAGCGATAGCCCATACATTGGGAAATGTGTACCCAGTTGTCATAGCCTCGTTCACGGACTAATTGGAGCAACAATTGATCTTCTTCGGAAGCCCATAATCCTCTGCGACGATAGGGCGTCGTGATGGGTCTTCTCCAGTATGAATACGATGGCTCAGACTTTTCTAAGCACAACGACATCAAAGCAAGGAGGTCAGATATATAAGCAGAGGAAGGAAAAAAAGAAAAGCATGAGATATGTTTTGGGTTGGGTCGTTTTAGCCGGCTCGATCCCGGTAGACTGTCCCTGCGGGCAAATCGGTAATGAAGGAAACGAAATTGTCTAAAAACTAAGTTCAAGATGCTCGAAAATTCAAAAACAAACTCTCCAAAGATTGAAGGCGAATCAAAAAGTCACATTTACCGAAGAGCCATAGCAGTGCATACTGCAACTGAGCGGATTACTGGTTAACTAGGATAACTGCTGTTAGGCATACCGCGAGTTAGTGAATAAACTAGCGACGTGTCTACGGGGCCGGAGTGACGCGGCTTAATGGGGGCTTCCGGAGAAACCCCAGCCCAGCTTCTGCGCGGACTAAACTTCGCTAGAATTGATCAAATTGATCAGCTCATAGTCCTGTCATAGTCCTCCTATGAGGATTAGGCAAGCTGACTGGACCCTCAATAGATAACGCGTCAAACGAATTAGGTCAGTTGCTAGACCACATGCGGCCAATGGCATTTTGAGTGGCATTACTATTATTCTCGAAATGGTGCGAATTCCGACGATTGTTGAGGACTTGCAAGAACTGGTTGGCTCTTAACTATAACGCCATGTTGCCACAATAATGCGTTTTCCGAAGCGCTAGTGGAGAGTCAGACTTGTGCTAGAACAAACTTTGGATGAAACCAATACCAACCGTTTACGATAGTGAGTTGTCACCAGGAATCAACAGTACCCTAGTAAGTTTATTCCATACAAGCACCATTGGCTACTGATAAGAGAGAGGCGGCATATATCCGATCTCCATGAGAAATCGCATTACACGGTAAGAATTATTCATAAGCCAGCACCATGGTCGACGTAGATCCCCCTATCTCGGATCGACGATAAGGTGGGGCGCGGAGGGCCATGAAATTATCGGTGAAGATAATGATCAACATTGGCCATTATCAAAGTGGACTAGTTATTTAGCGCGCCAGGGGCATATTGGAGTTATTTACTCCAGGGGGGTCATTAGGCTAGGGAGGGCCCAAACCGCGAATGCGGTGAGGGTCCTCGAAGGGGCGGGTAGGTGATGCCACGAGGTCCCGCAGATTCGCCATAGTATTTCATCAACCAAAATACATTATCGCGCAACAAGAGCGTAGAAATGTCGATTATGTCTTTTAAACTTACATGTAACAAACCAGTTTAGCCCGAAATAGACCCTAACCTATTTCTGACCCGAAGACTAAGATTGTTCCGTAGTGATGATGTAAAGATTACCTGGCTTAGGGTTTATTAACTATCATGGGCGACTTCCATCTTCCCTCGTATGACGTCGTTAGGAAACACTTGACCTGCCCTGGATCATGGTCTACCAACCCTTCGATCTAACATACAAGCTCAATTAGCGAACCATCCCATAACATAAGCCTTCACCCTCCTGGGGCTGTATCGCCAAAAGATTGCTGGTCCTGTTTGACCGAGCATTCTCTTCGCCTGTTCGATTCCTAGATAATGATAATCACTTGTGCAACTGATCCTTTAGGCCACGAGTGGTTTAACGAGATTCAAACCCTGCATGACTCCCCGACGCTCGGGTCTCACTCTGTTTTTCCCGCTAGACAGACTCCAAAATTCCCCAGACCGACCCAGCAACTCCACGAAGCTAATATGTCACCGTTGACTCTCGCCTCCGAAGGCAAGAAGTATGATTCTGCGTCGGTTTCCCCGTCCAGCAGCCGTGTCTCGTCCTCCGGCGTCGATTCGTGCAGATCTGGATTGAAGAAGTCACCTAGCATCATTCGTGGATTCTCCCCATCGCACATCTCGTCATCGTTCCGGTCGCAAGCCAACCCCAACACCACTCAGGCAACTACTCGAGCCAAGCCCTCGCCACCCACGAAAAAGTCGGCGGTATTTACACTGGGCGGATCTTTCAGGGACAATGAGAGCTCCGTAGAATGCATGGCTGCGCAATCGTCTCGGGATGACGCGATCGACAGTGGATTGGCAAAGTCAGAGACCACCGCTATGAGTAAAATGGCCTCGTTTAGTGACCAGAGCTCATTGCGCATGACTCGACATGCCAAGAGCCCATGCGGCTCGGACAAGGGCGTCATCGAAAAGGACGATGAGGTCTCAGAGAGCACATCCAAGGAAAACGAAGATTTCGAATGGGAGGACTCGGAAACTGTGAGCGACAGGCCCAATGGCGATGAACAGGGTGAACCTTTCCAGCGGGCGGATTCCCGACCGAATCTGGTGTCACGGCAGTCGATGCTCACCATGATGATGAACCAACCAGGGAAGACGCAAGGAACCGCTTTTCGGTCCAGTCCCGTGCTGCAAGGATCCTGCCTAACAACACCAAAGAGCCTGTCCATCTCCACGTCCCCTACAGAGGATGACCAAGAAAACTCGACCGTGGATGGGCCCAACATACCCCGGTCGAAGCCCATCGTTGTGAAACCATCTCCGCCACCGTCAGTTGCGCATTCCCCACGCGCTGTCCGTCGTAAAATGCTTGCTACCGAATTGAGTGATTCAGACCGCCGAAACCTTCTCTGGGAGCGTCAGCAAAGGAACCCGACCGTGAACGCTTGCTTGAAGCGACGGGACACCGCCCATGACATGAAGATTCTCCAAGAATACCCCGGGCCCAAGGGTTCTGATAAGGGAATGTCCCCAATCCAATCTAGTGATGGCCCAGAATCGAATGCCGACAGCCAGTCCCAAGATAGGAATATTTTAAGTATTGGTTCATGGACCAGCTACACCACTGATTACGGGCCGTGGGAATATCACGTCAAGGGATGGTAAACAAGCGTTTCTCGATGTTATCAAGCTGATAGACCGGTCAAATACCGCTAGTTAACTAGTCTATAATCATGAATTCTCCAACAAACTCGGGCCCCAAGTTAGCCTGTTGGACGGCTTTGAGACGGGTGATTGTCCTTCAAATTTGACGAGTGCATCCAGAAAACGAACATGCTTGTTTCTTGTTCTTGCGGCGGGCTTTGCCGAAGAGACTTTCGTACTTCTTTAGTTCTTGCTTTGCTTGCCCCGAGAGGGGTGGCATCTGGGTATTTAACGTAGGCCCGGTTGGTCTAGGACAGTCCATTTGGATAGGGCCCGCCAAAAGGTCTATTCCAGAAGTTGACGATGGAAGTTTCTCTGTTGTGCTAATTTCCAAGCCCTCTTTCTCGAGAGGCAAAGTCCCAAAAGGACTTAATCCACTATAAGAAAAGCTGTTAGAGATTTTGATCTAGAATCATCGAGATTCAGGATGCGCAAAACTTACTCCGCATTGGCGATTGAAATGAATCCCACTTCTTTTCGTACGTCAAACGGGGAACCCTGAGCGCACACATTCGTCAATACATGGCTCTTCATCTTGGCGTTGGTCTCATGCCAAAAAAACACTTACAATTTGCAGGGCGTTTTTCTTCTTTCGATGAATGAGGCCAGCGAGGTTTCGACACATACTATGCCAACAATCCATTATCAGACAGACTCTAGTGAATAACAAGGCACTAAGTGAGTAGTCCTTGGATGATGCCGCCAGTATATTAATGATAATTGTGCAACAAAGAATCCGGTATTGGTTCCTGCGTTCGAAAGAAACCCCAATGGAGGACAGTTGACTTGAATCAAATATACGCGTTTGGGTTAAGTATTTCTAACCGTCCTCCAACAAAAAACAAGCAAACAAACAAACTACTTAACTAACTTTAGCGAAATACATGGATTATGTAAAGATTTACTAACTATTTGATTAACAGAAGTAAGGGAGACTTAGTGGAACATTCGATGCATTCTTTATGCATCCCTCCTAAAACATGTAGCAATAAGAAGAATGGAAAACGATCATCCATACCAAAAGGCAAGGGCACCATGTTCCCTGAAGGAAGGATTCGAATCTAAAGTCTGGGTCATAAATAGTATTCTATTTTTAATATTTAATTTTTTTGGTTTCTTATTTCCTTTTTTTTTTTGGATCCACATATTTGGCACGGCTGGGAGCTTATATGTATTGAATTGGTAACTATCAACCGCAAAGGGATGAAAAATATTTCTTCAATTTTATCCTCCGGGTATCGAACACCACCCCTTGGGGGAACGCGATGATTGAGGTATGTTGCACCTTCATTGAGAGGACTAGGTTTGATGTTCAGCGAGCTTTTTGCCATTTATTGAGCACGCTGTTGGAACTTCAATTTTCTACTAATTTCTGTTACCTCTCACAATATAATGTGCTCCCCCAATCATCGTAACAATTCTCTACAGTCCAGAGCAATGCGAGACCGAATACAATCCCTTCCGTTCCGCCTCTTCCTTCGATGTCAATGCTGCTCCAACTTAGCACTTGTCAAGTTTCTGCAGAGGTCACAATTTACCTTCCTCGAAACCTCAAAGCACCACAGACACAGAGAGACACAATGGTCATTCCAAACGAAATGTCGGCGATGCGAGGAGGCCAATACCGTTCCAAACCGCCAACCCGCTCAAGACCTGAATGGAAATTTTATATTCATTGATCAGGTTGCGCGGGAGTTATCGGAGGATTGCACACTCGTCGCTCTGCATGAGGATCTGATGTGCTTCTTTTAGTCCAAAGAGCTCATCTTCTTGGGGGGAAAATGGCAGACAGGGTCGAGAATGGGAAAAGCTGATTTTCATCACCCTGGGCGGATTTCGCAGATGTGTGCCGATTGCGGTAGTCAAACTATTTCATACTCAGTTCAACAATTGATAATGTTTTTGCGGAAACACAGATATTTGGTGCCGTAGGAAGCTAGTGTGGACTCTGCACAAAGTGTATGGCTAGGTGAGTATAGCAGTGGGTTTGTAGGGAATTCAGTGTAGAGAGCACCGATCTGTATTCCAACATGCAAATCGGCCTCGAGAGCATCAAGGTCCTGTGCGAACGAGTGACCATACAATACGCAGTCCATGGCGTGGATCTTGCTAAGCACCTTGAACATGCCCTCATAAAAGAAGCTGCGAGAGGTCAATTATCAGAATCGTCTATAAATGTTTGACGCATCTAATGGTCTACCCACCCAACCACA
>JAXQJQ010000175.1:0-11055 GCA_037042055.1 Penicillium sp. S103-07
ACATCCGAGCTTTTGCAAGAAACATCGAATTGCTGCGAAAGTCCAAAGAAGACTGCCAGGCTGATGCAAAATTGTGGAAGTCCGCAAACGGCGCCGCTGACTCATTTCACCACGATGTCGATGAACTTGAGCCCGCAACTTTCGGTTCTGATAGCGATGAGGCGGAAGAATTTTTTCACCTGCAAGGTGAAACTTTCAATGCGGAGACATTGATCGCTGCCTACCACTCCATCAGCAAAACATGGCATCGAGAGTCTCTTGTTGCTGGATGGCGGATCCCTCCCTTGCTCCGCGCGATAACCCAAACTCGAAACTTAGATCTACAAAACCTTGAGCCGCTCGATATCTCACGCACTCTTGGCTACGAAACATCTGGCCTGAAGTTTGTCCCACCGTCTTCTTTGCAAGAATGGGAATCTCGACTGAAAGGTTTCGCCAACCTTGACCATGAGGAAACCACGGATCGCGAGGTTGCCACATCGAGCTTTCCACTTGACGATTTCGACGCCCAGGTTGAAGATAATATCTTGCAGCCCGCGCTGGCTAGTTCCGATATGGTCCCTGCGATAGATGATCGCCAGCCCCAGGTTGGCCAGAACCTCACTGGCGCCTCTCTTACATCCCTAGTCAATGAAGTGATTCCCCTAAATCAGAAACAACGGATGATCGTGGAGAGGGTGTTATCTGAGGTGTTGACTTGGGCGGACCACCCTTACGACTCAGCGCAGCGCAAGCAGTCTCTCCTCTACGTTGGAGGTGAAGGCGGCACGGGGAAGAGCCAGATCGTCAAAGCAATTGAAACCGGTATGAGCCTTATCGAACGGAAACACGAGGTCATCCTCATGGCGCCAACAGGCGCCGCGGCCGACAATATCGGCGGGAATACGTACCATACGTCCCTAGGGATTTCTATCGACCGCTCACGAGGAACTGCAGTGAATTCCCGAGTGAGACGTCTCTGGTCTCGCAAAACAATCATGTTCGTAGACGAAGTAAGCATGATGGACCTGGCCATGATCAGCGTGATTGTTAATCACTGCAAGATCGCGAAATCCTTGGACAGATCCTCCCCTGATCTTTTCGGTGGTCTTCCCCTCGCCATCTTTATCGGCGACTTTGTTCAGTTTCCACCTGTTCGGGGACCGGCACTTTGGAAGGAACCGAGAGCGGGCAAGGATGAAGATGCGAACGGTCAGATCCTGTGGCATCAGTTCAACCAGGTGATCATCTTGGATGAGCGAATGAGACAATCAGAAGATGCTTCATTTCGTGATCTCCTATCACGAGCAAGGACAGGGACTTTAACTGAAGCCGATCGAGCCACCCTTAACAGCAGAACCGTCACGTCCCTGGTCAGCCCTCAATTAGAAGATGCCACCACAGTCGTCAAGCTGAACTCTCTGCGTCACCAGATCAACCGTATTCGAATAGAGCAATTCGCACGGTCCCGATGCCAAAAGGTCTATATATTTCCTGCACTTCATACGCGGACCAAGTCCACCGGCCCAATCAACCTACGGGTTTGTTTTCCCATAAACAGTCGTAAACCTAACCGTCTCATACCTGCCTATAAGCCGAATTCTTTGAAATCGACAACCTTTATGCCATTTGCACCAAGCCACCTACCTGCATTTTATTCAAACCGGACAAACCAAAAGCCACAGGATTTCAAGATCTTGAACCTTCAGTCATTCCAGTCTTTCCTTTAAAGCGATCTATCACCCTCAAAGGCTATTCCGTCCGAAGGAAACAAGTCCCCATGTGTCCCGCTTTCTGCCTTACAGACTACAAAGTGCAAGGCTCGACACTCGCAGCTGCGATTCTCGACCTCAAAAATGACCCTACGATCCGGGGACAAGATCGTCACCGGAAGTATTGCTCGATGTACGTGCAGCTATCTCGGCTTCGATCCTCCAAAGTTCTCCATCTTCTGCAGAAACTCGACATGCACGATCTTCGATTCGGACCCGAGCCTCTGCTGTTAACTGAAATGCAGAGACTCCAGGAACTCGAAAAGGAGACAATTGCTGCTTGGTAAGAAACTTCAGACATATGATGCCGTGTCTAACCGTAAGAGAATAGTTCAATCAGGTAGCATTTTTTCCGGCTTCAGACTAAGAGGTCATCGTCTCCCGCAACGAATCAACTCAAAAGACGTTCAATTCAAACTTACTACTCACGTGCCTCACGAAATACTCGTAGCAACCTTTCCTGAGAGACTCCATCTCTTTAAATATAATTTCACTTTAACTTTACGGATATATTTCTACATCCCTGCTCATCCATCCAATTCCCCCTTACGCCACACAGTGCTATGCGACTTGGCGTGCATATAATTGCATCATCTTACGTCGCGTAACTTTCCAGCCCCTTATCCGAGTCAATTGTTCAACTTTCATGGTATCTCTCAAATCCATTTCACTTTTCAACCCGTTTCGTTTCAGGGCCACAGCGTGCGACAGCGCGCGTCACCAGTAAAACGGATCTCAAACCAGATTGTTGGCTGACGTAAATCCTGAGGAGTAAAAGGGAGTGGTTTTATTGGGGTTGCCTCACCATGTCTGTAGTTAGCCTCACGTGATATCTACACCGACATTTTTGAGGGCCTCTTCCTCCTACAACTGCCTCACGAGAGCCAGTTGCTGGCCTCTGCGGGTAGCTCGTCATCTCCCACGCAGTCAAGTGTTAATTTTGTCCCTCCCACCTTCCCTCTGTATATAGAATCCACTAGAATACAGACACATTGCCTCCCTACAAGGGAGCGCGGACGGGCCTATCTGACGCTACGGCCTACAACCGCAGCGACAGGTGATCCGTTGCGGCCAAACTAAACTCTTCTTGCTCTCCTTGACTGCGTGAGGTCACCAATAAAGGAATTTTTACTCGAAAAGATACTAGTCAGCCAGAATCCATAGATTATTCGTATTCGGAATTACAATTATTTTCGAATATTCGACTATTCGATATTCGATTCCACCCATAGGATTGATCGCGAAGAACTAAATTAGGTACATGAATGAGCGTCCTTATATATTCTCCGCCTCTGGGTCCTGGTCATACCCATGGTATACCAGTGCTTGGCGATGTATGGTGGTACATCGGGGTCACGTGTGTCGGGCTTACCGTCACTTAGTGTTGTAGCGTAAAACATGGCGACAGGTTCCTCTGCCAATTGAACACCCTCTGATAGGTCTGTTTCGTCCTCCGATTCCACTGCAGGGATGACAGGCCCGGGGGTCTTCTTTGCCTGCCGACGCGCTCGCTAAATCCCACGCTGTCTCTCCTTCTCTTGACGTGATTTATCCTTCTATTTGCAGCCACAGGGCCTAGAGGTTGCGCAGTAGGGAGTATACGCTTTGTCAAAGAAATTGAAAACCCCACCCAAACCCGCGTTTGGCAAGGTCTATTCATACCCATTCGGTCGAGCGGAAGCCAAGTCTTCGCAACATTACCTAATATTCGTCCGAATCTCGTACGAAGTATTAGTGACCTGTAGCCGGATAGCCTACGCTCTATGCTGCTCAACATACTACCCGTTCTAAGCTCGATTGTGGGTTCGTCTCGATGCTATTTTTCGAATCCTCATTGCGTTGGCCCTGCATCCGTGGTTCTGATGTACCCAAGCCCACGACGCCCAATTCAAGGTTGTGAGCCTCACCCGACTGAAGGAAGCCTGGAGTTGGAATAATGGCCGGAATCGACTGCCAACCATGAGCTAGATAGATTGGGGGAGGTGCCGTGGGGCTTTTTAGCGAGTGAGTGGATACTTTCGTCATTCAGCGGACATGTTCATTCGCGGAAATGCATGTTCGCTCGTCTCTCCTGCGCCTAAACCTTAGAATGAGATAGGCTTAGGCTAAGTATCTACAGCTTGTACTCGAAAAAAATGTAATAAAATCATAATGAGTATCATGCTTCTACCGGTCTGGTCAATCAATCACTGTTTCCGTGGAGCAGATTATTCGGCCGAGTCTCGTACGAACACTCATGGGAAAGGTGAATTACAATATTCTCCCGCAAGCCATCCAGGCTGGGCCATACCCCCGCATGGTCTTAGAAAGAAGCGAATGTCCGTTCTCCAGAGCTTCAATTCCATAATGGTACTTGCGAGGTCGTTATGAGGCTGCAGTCCCTAGGTTTCTCTTTGCTCTTTGCCTGACCCCCTCTTATTAATTTTGGCTGGTGTGGCTACTGGCTGGTACAAAACTCCCTTGTCTGCTACCACGGTATGATACTGCTAGGTTTCGAATAATATAGCCAAATAGATTTACAATTTTACAGCTTCTAGGGATTTCCACCCAGTCTAATTTCATGTCTCCACCCATCTCTTCTTGGGTCTCTTCAATGACCCAAGCTCAGGAATGCTTGCTCCACTCCTCAGGAGTATATATTGACTTCATTTAACTTCACTTCTTACCCTGCGAATTCACGCCTACGCCCCCTTATCTTTATTTTCCGTGGACATTGGCTCTCTTTTTCTATAGCAGAGACCTATATCTTCTGTCATTTTTCCCACCCGATCCAATACGTCTGGATATGGCCAACTCCGATGGCAATCGCTGTAATGTCCCCGAAGAGGACGTTGATCCAGTCAAATCAGATCAGACCAGTGGCAGGATACCCGTACATGCCCAAACGTCCAACGAGGAGTACGATGTGGCTCTTGCAGCGGCACGGTTTGGCTACGGTCCCCTAGCTCGAGTCAACACTGCGGAACCTCGCCTGCCGCCATTTGGCGGTGAATTTCAACCTGGTCTATATAAACCTGTCGAAAATCGCAATTTCGCCAATCCAGCACCTCTTGGCCTTTGTGCTTTTGCCCTTACAACGTTTGTCTTGAGTGCCATCAATATTGGCGCTCGCGATATCAAAGCACCTAACATCATTGTCGGTCTGGCCTTTGGATACGGTGGCCTGGTACAGTTGCTGGCCGGGATGTGGTATGTAGCGTTATTTTCGTACACCCTGATGACAGCTCAGCTGATTTGATCATGAAAAGGGAGATGGCTGTTGGAAATACATTTGGTGCCACTGCTCTGTCTTCATATGGAGGCTTTTGGCTTTCTTTCGCCATCCTCGAGACTCCTGGCGGATTCCAGGTTGCTGAAGAACTCGGTGGCGATGATAGCCCTATCTTCTACAATTCATTTGGCCTTTATTTAATGGTCAGTTCTACCCGTGGTCCTACCGTACTGATTTTCGTTCTGACTTGGACGGTAGGGGTGGTTCATATTCACCACAATTCTGCTCTTCTGCACGTTGAAGTCCACCATGGCTTTTTTTGCACTCTTTTTCTTCTTGGATCTCACCTTTTTGCTGCTGGGAATATCTTACCTGCAGCGGGTGGACGGGGTGCCCAATCACAGTGCCCAAATGGCTGGTGGTTTATTTGGGCTATTAGCTGCGTTTGCAGCCTGGTATAATGCCTGGGCAGGTATTGCTGACACAAGCAATAGCTTTTTTATCCTTCCTGTTGCCCATTTCCCTTGGTCCCCGACAGCCCGTAGACGGCGAGCCTCGAATGGGCAGGACGCGGCTTGAAGTTGAATGAGTCAACACGACTTCCAGCTTCCTCTTACGATGTTTATATTAATTTGTTCTCATCGCTGAGGAGTAGTGTTCATGATTTCTTCCACACAAACACCGCCCGTGATGCGTTTATTCGTTGGACCTGAAGGAGAGCTTGCCCTTTCATTCTCCTTGCTGCGATTCAGTTCTTTTCTATTTTAATTCTTAAGGCAGAAACCCGAACGCAGGCAGATATGTTAGAAATGAAAAAACCCAAAGGGAATATCGCCATGTGAGGGATTGTCTGGCTCTCTTTCCATGGATCCTTTCATAACAGAACAAAACAATCTTGTTCAGACATTATTGTGGCATGTACACTTGAAGCGCTCTGTATTTTCTGAAGATGTAAATTTCTGCATGAATTATAAGTGAACAAATCTTAGGATGGATTCAAACAGCTTTTTTCGCGGCCCTGCGGTTGGGGTGGGTCGGTCTCTTAAAGGGAGGGAGTATCATGGGTGAGCTAAGTAGTCTTACGCACCATGACTACGCCATCCAATTTTCACCTAAGACATGTTGGCCTTAGCTGTAGCCCGTCATAATTGTGTTTCTAACTATGTATTCTTCCGGAATTCCGCTGAGTCTCGCAGCGTAAATTCTAAGGGCAGCACAGTCATAATTTCAAATAAAATGAAGCCAGTGCGTCGAGGTCGCCTAGCCTTTAACGAGGGTATGCGACAGTAACATGGGACCAGGCTATATTGAGCTGCTATTTCGCATTGTTAAGATGTCAGATATTCTATCGTCAATTTTTAACATGGTTTGCGCTCTGGTTTTAAAGCCAACTACCACCTGATTAACAGATATTATCAGCCCGGCCCTATATGCTTGAAAAAGAACCAAATTCAGAAAGAGCTCTAAGAGATTGCCTTTAAGAGTTAAAAGGCATTTGACATACAAATTTGACTGGTCGATGAATTATAAAGAATTTCGAGAATGTTTTGTTTATCAGATGGAGAAAACGCCCAGAACAGATGCTTTTACTGCAAAAGTGGAAGCTGTAGAGAGTCAACTTGTCCTTTTATGGCAAGGAACACACATAGACCAGCAGGGTCCTATTTTGTTCGTTTGTGGGAGAGTGGAAAGAAAAAGCTGATCGGGAAGTGCTTACCTTCTTTTTAATTCTCCAAGGCTTTGGGACTCAACAGATAGCTATCTGTGCCTACAGAAGCCAAAAAACATGAGATGATGCGCCATTGCCTGGTGCATAATTTGCCAGGCTATGTCTATCCTTTCTGTCCCGATCAACAGCATAAATATCCCGGACCAGATAATCTTCATGGATTTTTCCGAGTCCACCAAGTCGATAAAAACAAAGACGATCCTATTCTCCGACAAGTCCTCGCACAACGGCCCATTAGCAGATCACAAGGTCGATGGTGGAGGATGAATTCAGGATTAATTCATGAAAGGTACTCAGGTTATTGCCCGCTGCCTTCATTTATTTGCAAGCGATTCCAGCGAGGGGAGGAGTACGTCTATGTAACATAAATGCTCCTCTTTCCCTCGCAAAGCTTTCAACTTACGCGTAACGAATTTCCCATTTGTGATAACTTTCTATCTTGTCCATCTGTTCCCGTTCTCGTTACTGTGCCTGTTTTTCGATGATATCATAGATCAACCTGTAAGAAACATGATGATACACGGGCGATAATTTCTATGGATTGCCTCAAACACCTTGTCTTTGGAAATGATCCACTCTTTTTTTTTGTTCAATGTCAGATATTTCGCCTTCTCTTCTTGTATTTGTTTTTGGGCCACGGTCTGGAAAAGGCCGAGAGCGGAAATCGAGGTGTTTGATATGCCGTATTCTGAAAGTCTTCAAATTACCTCTTGCTTCATTCAAAGATAAAGAAGGGAGGACGTTGCCGGAACAGATGAGAGCCGCCTACACAGCCGCGCCATCTGGATATGCCCGAGCCGAATCGAATACAGTATATCAATAAGCTGAAAAGACAACTCTTTCTTGGCAAAAACGTTTTCTTGAAATATCTAGCCAATCAGAGGTCCCACGGCCTCGGGAATCAGTTCATCGTAGTCGTAACTTCAAGCGCTACCGTCTGATACCCTTTTGGAGGGGGGATGGCAGCGATAGTTGCGACTGGTGCGAACGCACAGAAAATGCCCCCTGACAGGAGAGGAACACCAAAACCCGCGGAAGCCGTCGGCCTGCCCATATCGATGAACGACATCGCAGAGGGAGCCAGCCGGGTGCTAGACCACATAGAAAACAATGGCACGATGGACGGATACGTCACTGGATATATTCGGGCTGTCCGCCAGTACGCACTCAACGCCCAACGGGGCGACGGCCAGGGGATGGCCAAGGTGCTTGAAGTGCTGACCAAGATCAACGCCGACACCAAACGTCTGAACCAGCGAATGGACGCCATCGAAAATACAACGAACACTTTATCAACAGCTCTGTCCTCCACTGCGGCCGATTCTGCAGCAGTGGCGCGACTTCCGAGCCAGAGACTGGCAGCGCGGCTTGGCCAAGGCGGCGTCACCCAGTACCCGGAGCAACGGCACGTCGTCTGCCGGGGTGCCTGATATCGAACTTCGCGAGGACCGTGAAGTCATCGTGAAGGTGGGACCAAACCGTGAACAAATTCGCGGGCTCTCACCGAGAGAGCTGGTCGAGCGAGCGGAGCGCCAAAAGGTAACGACTGCTCGGCAGAAGAAATCTCCCGCTTTGGCTGAAGGGGCTGCCTTCATTGCAGCTCGGAAACTGCCATCAGGTGATGTAGCCATGGTAGCAAACAGTGCAGCAGGGGCGGAGCTCCTTCGTAAGCATACTGGATGGCTGAAGGCATTCGGGCCCGCTTCCGTGGTCCAGGAGCCGTCGTGGGGCGTCGTGGCGTACCACGTTCCAGTAAAATCGATAAAGCTCACCCTGGAGACGATGACCGACGTCGCAGCCGAACTGTTGAGGCAGAACGACTGGGGCGAAGGCGCTAAGATCCAGTATCTTGGCTGGCTGACGCGACCAGGTGTCCGGGCTGAGGGCTCGATCCTGATCTAGTTCACCAGCCCCGTCGTGGCCAACCGTGCTATCATCTCTGGTGTCGTATGGGGGAAGCAAATACACAACGCTGCGCGCTTCTGCCGCGAAGGACGGATGAAACTGTGCAGAAAATGCCAAAAACCGGGGCATATCCAGTCACACTGTTCCAACGTTTATAAATGCGGCCACTGCGCCGACGAGCACCCGACCTGGGAGTGTTCGTCGACACGGGGGCAGGCGATACCAGTCAAATGCGCCAATTGCGGCGAAGGACATCGCCCAACCAGTCGAGAGTGTCCGGTGAAGATTGCGGCTTTGGATGAGGCAAAACAGGCACTGGCCGACTGCCCTGCATACCACCGCATCCCACTACTTCCGAGATACCGCAAGCAGTGACACCACTTCATCTCCGTTTAGACCGAGTCCCACCGAAAAGGACAACCTTGATGCACCTATACATGCACCAGAGGGGCAGCAGGAGGCAGATCCCTCTCACTGACCCCCGCAGGTCACAACTGAACCTGAGAAAGAACCAACGAGAAAGGGGACATCGCTCGAGGAACTCATCAAACCCGCGAAGCCCAGAAGAGGACCGGGTCGCCCGAGAGGCTCAAAGACCAAGCCCAAAGATCACGTCTCGCCTCCGGTACAGTCGGCAAGTCAGCGGTCAACAAGATCCCAGGCGGCCACCCAGAGAACCGAGTCTGAACACACGATGTCTAAGAAGCGCCGCGTGGGCGAACCGGAGGACATCATGGATGAGCAGCCGGACGACAGCGACTGGTTACGGCCACCCGTCCCGGTACCATGCAAATCCTCTCCTCCGGTGATCCTGACCGATGCACCCACAATCGAAGACCCAGACGATGACATATGGTACGAGGTCAGCGAGCGGAGTGACGACGAACAGTCACAGCAATGAAGTCCTTGAAAATAATCCCATAAAACACTTCTCCGGACGTGGGAAAGAGTGTCGAGAAATACGGCCCCTTAAGACAGTGTGACGGAAGAAGAAGGATGGCGCCCGCTAGGAGTGCAGTGCCAGATCCACTACATTCCCTTGATCCAAACGAACACGTGAGCGGCAGCCGATGGTTAGGATGGTTGCGTGAAAAGGCCGCCCATGGCGAATCCGAGGGACGTCATGGAAGGACGACCAGTGAGAAGGGAAGGGCCCCTCGGGGGGCGGGGACGGGGCCATGGCATTCGTTATGTGCAGTTTCCTATGCGTTTATCTTTTTGCATTTCTATATTCGGGGACGACCGATTAGAAACTCAAACTGTGAGCTTCATGAACCGGTCGTCCAATGGGCTGGTACCCACCTTCCAGCAGTCGGCAGGCCTGACAGCACTCCCGCATAGCAGCATATATTAGAGCGAGCTACATCGGGCAAATGAATTCATCATCATGTGGTGGCTATATAAAATAGGATTAAAACATACAATTTAGAATCAAGTTGTAAATTTTTTGAGGGCCAAATGTGCTCTCGCGGGTTGGGTATGGCTTATCTGCGGGTTATTGGTGGGTTTTGCGGGTTATTGGTGGGTTATTGGCGGGTTTTGCGGGTTCTGAATAGGTTTCGCGGGTTATGGATGGATTCTGCGGGTTTTACCCCACTTAATATTCTTACTATCCACCAATTATAGGGTGTTTCTAGTCTCCCATAATAGTCCCGTGGGCGACCCACACCTGCGGTGTTGGTCCCCCCTACCCCAACGATCTTCCCATACCCAACAATCGTTTTGAACCTATTCGCTGCTACATAAGACATAATTTACCGAGGGAAGCTCGGATGATAGTAATGATTCGCCGCCTGAGCCATATCAATAGGCGTTAGAGGCACATGGTCCTTCTCCAGCGCTCTTGTGGGCGTTGAGGCTAAGCCTAATGGTGCCGTCCTCCCGGCCTTCCGTACGCCTGCCTCATATTCTTTGTTCTTCCTCTTGGCCATCTGACGATTGGCATCCTTGGTAGTGAGAGCACCGAATTTACCGACCTGCTTCTGCGATTTGCGAGCAGTTGAGGGCATCGCCGGCAATTGGTGTTGCATTGTGGCGGTTAGAAGGCCAACCTGCTCCGCAAGCTGTATTTGGGCACGAGCGAGTCGATCAAATGCACGGCGAATATTTGGCGACATATCCTCACGATCAGCCATTCTAGAGATCTTTTCCCGCATGCGGCGTGCTTTAGCAGCGGATTCGGGCGGGGAACTAGGTATACTAGATGACTGCGGCGGCGGAGTGTCCCCGGTTGGCCAGTGAAGCTCTGGAGTAGGTGGTCTCGCTGTGTTGAGGCGTTCGATGACCAGCCCTGGATTAAAGGGATAGATTCCACGATCTGCGAATACCTTCCGAATCGTGCGCGATTTCAAAGCCTGTTCTCGAATCCCCGTTATCTCGCGGAAGAAGAACCCTGAATCTCTAGTATCCCCTCCCCACTGAGCTACTATATTGTTCTTCTCGCGGAATCTCTGCTTTAA
>JAXQJQ010000176.1:0-10253 GCA_037042055.1 Penicillium sp. S103-07
AACCGAATCAGAATAGCGTGCCGCGACGAAGATGAACACCAGCTGGTCAAGAAAGTGGCGGAAGCAAAGATCGGCGCAGGAGCCCGGGTACTCCGTGACGAGCTCTACCCGATCAAAGTTGACAGCGTCAACAAGGCCGCCGTGCTAGATGAAAAAGATGAGATTCGAGCCGAAGCCGCGGCAGCCTTCAGCGAAGAGAATGAAGCTACCGTGGCTAAGATCGCATGGCTTAGCAGAAAGGATAGTGCGAAGGCATATGGGTCCATGGTCGTTTATTTGACTAAAGGCACTGACACACGGAGGCTCCTGGCTGACGGTTTCTTTCACGCTGGAGGAGAATCTGGCGTGACAAGTACCTTCGAGTATCGACCTCGACCGATGCAATGTTACAATTGCCAGGAAATTGGACACAAGGCATTCCAGTGTAAGAATACCCAGAAATGCGCCAAGTGCGCCGCGGAGGGCCACCGCCACAGTAGCTGCGACCAAACGGTTCCGAAGTGCGTTCCATGCGGGGGCCCTCATGAATCGTTCAGCAGAAATTGTCGGAAACTCTACCCATCGCGACATGAATAAAAACGTCCGAATCATTCAACTGAATGTGAGGAAACAGGGAGCAGTGCATGACAGTTTGATGAACGATGAAAAGAGCGCGAGGGATTCCGGAAGACCTGCTTCGGTGGGTCGAAGCGTTCTGCTCGGAGCGAACGGCGACCATCCAAATTAATGGGCAAGCATCTGAGGCCCAAAGTCTCCCACAGGCCGGGCTACCCCAGGGATCACCCCTGTCCCCGATCCTATTCCTCTTCTTCAACGCAGATCTCGTACGACGACAGATCGACAGCCAGGGAGGAGCGATTGCCTTCGTGGATGACTTTACCGCGTGGGTGACCGGGCCGAGTGCACAAAGCAACCGGAAGGGCATTGAAGCAATCGTCAATGAGGTACTCGACTGGGAAAGGAGGAGTGGAGCGACTTTTGAAGCAAAGAAAACCGCCATTATACACTTCGCCCCCAAGGCCCACAAATCGGACTCGGGGCCATTCACCATTAAGGGAGAGACCGTTGAACCCAGAGACCATGTCAAGATTCTTGGCGTCATAATGGATACGAGATTCAAATACAACGAACACATCGCGAGAGCAGCGTCCAAGGGCCTGGATGCAGCGATGGAGCTTCGACGACTTCGAGTTTAACCCAAGCAGCAGCACGGCAGTTATTCACCTCGACCGTGGCGCCGGTGGTGGACTATGCCTCCAATGTCTGGATGCATTCTTTCAAGAATAAGAACATCGGGCCGATCAACAGAGTGCAAAGGGTGGGAGCGCAAGCGATTGTAGGGACATTCCTCACAGTTGCGACCAGCGTAGCGGAAGCGGAGGCCCACATCGCCACGGTCCAACACCGGCTCCGGAGACGAGCTGCGAAGATGTGGACAGACATGCACACCCTACCAGTCACCAATCCTCTCCGCAGGAGTACAGCTCAGATCAAGAAATTCAGAAGATACCACCGTTCGCCATTGTATCAGGTCGCAGACGCGCTGAAAAGCATCGGGATGGAAACACTGGAAACCATCAATCCATTCACGTTGGCACCATGGGAGGAACGTGTACAGGGCGATGGTCAGGATTTACCAGAGACACAGACCGAAACGGGCGGAGTCATGCGGATCGCGGTCAGCAGTTCGGCGCGGAATGAGATGGTAGGATTTGACGTGGCGATTGACAAGCAGCCACCTCGGTATCGAAAACCGAGGCTGAAAACCTTCTCCGTCACGCTGGGTGCAAGAACCGAGCAGAACCCATACTCTGGGGAATTGGCAGCAATGGCAATAGCATTGAACACGCTACGAAGACTGAAACGGTGCAGAGTCACGCTGCTCACGAGCAACAAAGCGGCGGCACTCACGCTGAAGAATCCTCGACAACAGTCGGGCCAGGAACACATCTGCCAGATATACAAGTTGATCCAAAGACTACGGAGACACGAAAACCGGATGGACATCCGCTGGGTCCCAACCAGCGAAAAGAATCAATTGTTGCGCCTGGCGAAAGAGCAGGCCGGGGCCGCGACGCAAGAGGACACTATCCCACAAGCACAGGTCCCCCGAACGAAGTCGACCACCCTGAACATTGTACGATCCCAAGTTGCAGCCCGTCAATACTTGCCGGAGAACGTAGGCAGACATTCCAAACGAGTAGATGCAGCCCTCCCAGGGAAACATACCCGGAAGCTGTACGATCGATTATCGTGGAAAGAAGCGAGCGTGCTAGCTCAACTCCGGACTGGCATGGCGAGACTCAATGGATACCTCTATCGAATCAAGGTCGCTGAGACGGATCAGTGTAAATGTGGACAAGCAAGAGAGACCGTGGAGCACTTCCTCTTTCGATGTCAGAAGTGGACCACGCACCGGACGGAAATGCTGCAATGTACCCATACTCACCGAGGCAACATATCTTTTTTCCTGGGCGCAAAATCGCCTTTGGATGACCAGGACTGGACGCAGAATCTGGAAGCAGTGCGAGCCACAATACGGTTTGCAATCGCCACGGGCCGACTCGACGCCGCTTAACCGCGTCAACCAACACAAATCAACCCTACCCTACCCCAACCCCCATCTAACCTCCACCAACTACCTTGTGCCAGAGACGGTAGACGCGCTTCAATTGCCGAGGATAGGATGTTGAACACTTGGAGAAGCGCCTTCAAGCAAGTCTACTAACTAAACACTAACCCACAAGGACCCGCTAAGATATTGACATCTGAGATGACATATACTGAAAGTAATCGTGTATGGGCTCCAAGGAGAGACATCATTAACTAAGGCGTGTATATTTAGAGCAGTGATAGTTGCCCTTTCGGTTCAGCCGCCGGGCGTGAATAAATTGTGTGTGTGTGTGTGTGTGTGTGTGTGTGTGTATACTTTTGCTCGCGAGATCTTCACATTAGGCAAAGATAAGAAGTAGAGTTCCTAGAGAGGCAATGACAATTTTCGGGGCTATTGCGGCTAACGGCGCGTCGATCCCGCCATTTTTATTCCCGCCGGCCAAAAACATACACATGATAGGACGATACATTCTCTCGCCGACGTTTCCAAATATTCACGACCATGTAGCCTAACGCAAACATCTAATTCTTTAGCTCCAAACTCTTTAACCCTACAAGCTCCTTAATCAATATTTTGCCGCTTAGTTCAATCTGAATCTTCTTTGTTGAGAGAAATCAGTACCTAGGCATTCCGAAAGGAACACGCCATCTCTAGAGCTATCCCACAGGCTGCAAGCCACTTCCATCACGCTCATTGCATGGCCAGTGATTAACCCAACAGAAATGCAGACTCTGAGTGGAAAGCCCTAAAGAGTATGCGCAATGCTACCTCATAATAGCCCGGCTGACCTCCATAATTCCCACTTAGTTAGATGATGAACAAGCCAGATCCGCACTCAGGAACTCATTCGTCAAAACCCATTCCAGCTTTCGGTACCGAAAGAGTCTTACCGATGAAACAACATCAAAATGTGCCTATGGTTTAGCGCCAACAAGATATCAGGCCTACCTTGGAAGGCTCCAGAAAGGATTCAGAAGCTGTTCAGTGTAAAAGTCTTCTGTGCAGATATCGCCCTTTCAGCGATTCTTTCCTTAAGGAAGCCGGGGTTGACCTCCCGGAGGCCAGGCATTCTCCACGGATCCCTGCTATTGTGTCAAAAAGTGATGGCGGGTGGGTCGATTTCTTTGTTGATTACCATATATACTGTGGTACTAGGATCTTTATTGAGGTTCCATTCTTTGCCTTTGTGCAACATCTCTACAGATTCTGCCGGAGCACATAGAGGCTCTTTTAGTGGAATTAGAGAGACTTTCCATGTCTGTCTTTCACTTCATGACGAGACTGTCAAATCCATGCGCGGACTATCGGAAATATATGGCTTGTGGTGATATTGCTCAGAACTGACTTATTCTAATTCGTTTTCAAGGTACAACAAAACATCGATCCATTCACTGTTCAGGCCCTTGAACATACATTGCAATGTGCGAACCGCGGTGAATACGAACCGTTTAAGTTTCGAGACTTCTCTCTCATCGAAAAGCCTTTACAAGTCCTTCAACAGCCAATGCCTATCCTCAGTATACTACAAGAGCTTCAGAAGATTGAAACCCACTTTCGCTGCATTTTGTGAAATCGGATGAACCTTACCAAAAAAGAAAAAAAAGGTATCGAAACACCAAACTCTTCTTCAGAGCTTAAAACTGCAATGGCAGCCATTTTGCACAAGACGCATGTCCATGAGAGAAAACAATTCGCCCCTTCCAGGCTATAGATCTTGGCAGATAGAAGAGCCGTCGAAAGCTAACGATATGTTCAAAGGTATTAATGCTGGAATTGCATGAACCTAATAACCTTAATTCGTAGGGTTGTATCATCTTGGGCCTTACTCAGAAACTTCGCTTACCGAAAGCCCTCTTCTCATTTTCAATGTTCGTGCCAGAGGAGCAATCTATTGCTTACTTCAGATGCGAGCCTTGCATTGCTCTAACTTTAGTCGGGTAGTCACCGCTTAAGCAAATTGCGTCATTGCATCACGTGTCAATTTGTTTCTTCTAAAAAGGTTCCACAACCCCGCTCATTCTCGAAATATCCATCTAAACATTCATGGCATCAGACATTTCGCCGCGATTTGCCGAGGGTGAGGATCACGAACAACTCACCTCCGATACAGAGGCACTACAACAGCAAGGATGGGCCCTAGACGCCGAGGCGATGGGTTTGGTAAAGACCTTTCATTTTAAAAGCTACTTCAAGGCAGTGGTAAGCTCGAACTGAGACCTCCAAAACTGACGTTTTCAAGTCATCGCTAACGAGCTGGAGCAGGCATTCATGAATGTGATCGCTTCCGAAAGCTCGGTCAATAAACATCATGCCGTAATGACTCTGGTAAGTGTTCTCCTCATTTTTCAAGGAAAGTGCTCGGGACCCGCAAGCTCACACGCAAAGCGTATCGGCTCCGTGGATATCCACTGGACGACGCATCAACCCCGCGGCCTCACCTGCAAGGATATCTCGATGGCTAGGTATTGTGAAAACGGGGCTCCTCTGATGGGAGCCGTTGAGCCTGGGCAGGGATTGAAATGTAAATAAGGGACCGGGAAATCTCGAAATCTCCCAAAGACTGGAACTTCTTTTCAGTGACCGAGATGCCTCGGTTTCCTATCCACCCTTTCTCTGTATCTTTTCTCTCTTGTGGTAGCTACATCTTGATATACATTCTTGGTTGCACGGTCGGAATGAGTCTGCGTCAACAGGAAGGCCATCATCCATCCTCATAGCATGACGTTTTACGGAGTCTGACAAGCCAAGGGGTTAACTGTGAAAGTTGGGCTCCACGAAGGTACTTACTGCGGTCACTGTTTAATAAAATAGTTACAAAATATACTGGACGAGGGTAGTTGTGGACAAAAGGTTCTATTCGTGCGATATATATGTTTTTCGCCGTCTTGCAACGCAGTATAGTGTTGATGCTGTCAACCCTTCATGTCTGGTGCTGAATGCGGTCAATTGTTCTTGAGCAACACTGTGGGACTGGCAATTTTATGCGTGTGAGCTCTACTGCGCAGTGAGTGATAGGTATGCAGTGGAATCTTCGAGGGCTAGATCTCGGTTAGCCCGAGATTCAGCCCCGGGCCATGCCATTGAAGCTGAGAGACCCTGGGAGGCTTCCAAAGAGTAGCCAATAAACGCAAGTCTTCCTGATGTTCCTCAGCTAGGCCTACCCCCTGCATAATTCAGTCAGGGGATATTATCCAACGTAGATTCCAAAATGTGCCATTGCTCTTTTTATGAGGTAATCACATTTATGAAGCATAGTCCCGGCTGTGTGACTTCACGCACAGGCACCTCTAGCTCCTGTCCTCCAGCTCTTATGCTCCAACACAACCTCTTCTCTTATTGACCATTTCCCTATTATAACCTCAACTTCCGCCCGACAACGAAGCACCCTTTGGAAGAAAGGGCGTCTTTAGAGCTTCAGCACAAATACAATGGCTTCCAGGGCCATAAACGACTGAGCTTTTTGCAAACTCGAAGCGAACTCCACGCTGGTGGGTCCACTTTTGTGATATAAGGCTGGCGCAGATCTGGAACGAAGCCGCAACGTCGGAAATAATTCCCGGGTGCCTGTACGAAGGACCAAGATTGATTGAGATCTGCTTGATCTTCTAATTATATATATAGCCTCACGTTTTCCCTCTGGGCAATGGCAATCAATTTTCCTTTAAACCACAACATACGCTACTAATTCCCCGCTAGAAAACACGGGGGTCAGCAAGAATTGACCATCTCGAGTATCAGCAGTCGAATCAGAGTTGTGCTACGAACCCTGTGCTGCCGCCAACGGTTGGAGGGGCATAATCCACCGATGGGCGGCCTAGGGCCAATGAGGGATAACCGGTTGACAAAAACGATACCACGTGGGCTACGAAATCACCAAGCAATTCTTTACGCTTATGGCTACTCTTGCAGCAGGTGTATGGTTCTGTTTAGTTGTCCTGGCATTATGTAGGAGTGAACAGGTGAACAACGGTCCCCGGACGAGGTAAGGCGACAGGCAGTATCTATTATCACGAGGATGCGTCCACGGCGTCCTGTTAACATGCCGTTTTGGGGAGAGAGAGCGGAGGGCGTGAGGGCCAAGTGGCTGCGGTGGTAGGCGGCAATGGTGGCATTGAATCAAGCAAATCCAAGGCAGGACCTGCCTAGCCACCCCGGCAATCACACTGCATTAGTCTGTGATCATTTGTTAAACAAGATCGTTGGTGCTGAAACTGCTTCCTCCCCAGCTATGCTAGTCTAAACTACGCGCCCCCGATCCCCTCGATGGGCAATGTTCTAAAAAATTGCATTGACGTATTTAGGATCTTGTGTCATTCGCACCATTGCTAGTCGGGGTTCGCTGGAGCGGCTTCGACTTTTCCATGCTTCAGTTTGTAAAGCCAAAGAAGAATCGTAAAGCTGACATCAAAAAAGTCGAAGACATTTGCACCACCAAAAATAGTAGCATAATAAGACCAGGACGAAGCCGGTGGAAATGCCATTTTAGTGACAACGATTGCCCAAGGTAGCATCCAGAGAAAATTAGAGCCTAGCGCTTGGTAAAGGTACCATCGAGGTGAAACGGCAAGTAAGATAGCAGCTAGTTGATAGTTCAGTCCATAAAAAATGTAGGTCCAGTCAACGACCTGGGCATGTGAATGATTAATACACTTTACAAATGCTCGTGACGTTGCACTTACTTTCCACATGTTCTGGGTAATAGTCGCCACAGTCGTTGAGCCGGATAAATAGTACGCGAATGCTTGGATGCCCTGCTCAAAAAGAGAAGCAAAAAGCACGACCTCGAAGACAAGTGCCATTGCACAAGATAGAAGGGCGGGTCGCAATATATCTGAGAAGATGTGAGCATAGGCTAAGGTTTACTTGAATGATGTATCATACTCAGAATTTCTTTGTGGGACGCCTGGGGATACTCAGCCTGTTTAGATGCTCGAAAGATGCCCCAGTGATGGCTAACAAATGCAAGTGTAGAGGTTTCGAGGGCTTGAACAGGAACCATTACAAGACCCCAGCGGATAGTATTGAAGACACCCCAGGCGGTTGCATAATTTTCCCCGAGTTGCACTATATCATGCACAATCCACAGGTAGATGGCGTTTCTGATAGCAGATTCCGTAAAGGTGTATATGCTTGGTCGAAGCAGAGACTTGAGTGCCACCATACTGACCTTGAAGTGATTTCCATCACCCTCTTCCACCCTGCGTTTTATGACAATAAACGTGAAATACGCGAGCCCCACGCCAGCGGATAGACTGTCACAAACGAGTCTGATAATTGCCTGACCAACAACGCTTGGTTTTGACTGCCGGACATGGAACTTTGAAATCAGAAGTAGGTCTAATAATATATTCACCATGAATTTGCTCAAGCTGATAATCAACGGCACATCCGGGTTGTCCAATGCTCGTGTTGATGACGAAAGTGCTGCTTCTACCGCTGAGGTAAGAAACTGGACAGACGACAGTCTCACATATGTGATTGAGGCTTGTCGAACCTTGGCTGGGACAAATGCGGATGCAAGGCTCTGCGGGTAAGAGAGAAATACGATCATCACCACGAAGCCCTGCGCGGCCGTGGCCGCGATCATGGTGCACGCAAGATTTAAACGGGAGCGCATAGTCCGGGTCGCATTGTCCCCGATCAGCAACCACGCTGAGCGAGGAAGCCCCTCATTCAAAACCTCGACAACCACTCCAATATATGTATATATGTCAGTCGTCACCACTTGATCAGAATCAATTTCTGCAACCCAAAGCTTGCTGAGGGTACTGTAGAGGGCTGGAAGAATAAAAGCGCCGAGATTAAAAAGTAACGATCCCCAGTACCTATCAATCATGTCAGTTACCTAATACCATTTGCCCCGTCAGACTTAACCACCCACGTTTGACGACTCCAAAATCGACAAGCCGCGGGACGGTGGACCCCAGGGTTGTCAGATTCGCCTCCAGCGTCGATTTCTGAAGATCCCAGGAAGGCACAAGGACCCTTCGGCAGTGTCGTTTGTGTTTCCGCCATCCTAAATTGATGACCTTCGCCAAAAGAGGAAAAATACTTATGGCACTCTTGATCAAGGATTTCCTGCTTGCTAAATCTGCTGATGGAGAGGCGGACAAGTGGCACGCGGCGCATTCCATCGACTGAGAAGACGCGAAAACCGAAGTAGTGCAAGAACTTTATGAGTGGATCAGAGAGCGGGGTTTCTTCGCAATTCCGCACTTGTTTTGCCTTCTACGCAGTACGATGGTATGGTCTAGACCTCGCCAAACCCCGCCCACGAAAAACCGCGTCACGGGTCGGGTCGGGTCTCACTCAGCAGGCCCTTGGGCGGGTCCCTATTTTGAGAACGATTGTGGGTTTTGCCTTCAGTGAGCTCGCATTGAGTAGCAGTCCTAGTGAAGCTGTTGGCACAATGGACTTATAGCTTCTCGTGGTATCCGGTGAAAACTCCCATTCGGGAAACCAAAGTGAATCCGCTGTGGATGTGCGGTCCGGCCCGGTGCAATTGGCGCGGGGCGCGACCGCACAACCACCCCAAAATCAGGGAACACCGAGATTTGAAAACCATCCGTTTTTTTACCCGACTTGCGCTCAAGCCCAGAAGCTGGTCTTGCAATACCAGTAAAAGTGATGTCACCCTAAAAAGAAGACAGGACGCCCCTGAGCTTGCATATGGTCTGAAATCGCATCGTGCGAGATGCGGCTAAGGGGTAGTGAACCCCCACAGGCAATCAAGTTAATACCTGACAGAGCTCGTTCAAGGTTCAGAGGCCTTTTTAATGCTCGAACCTCGTTAAGACTCGCAGACATCGTTCCTTGGTCAGCCACGTTGGGCACGTGGGCTGGCGGGCGGTGAACATATTTGGACTGATGGGAATCCACCACTTCAGTTCCTTCTCCGGCCTGCACTCTTATTAGCAATATTTACTATGGATTCCCTCCCTATTCTTGATCTGTCGATGAAGGACAGCCTCGAAACCATTCGCGAGTTGCGACAAGCACTACGTAAATATGGCGCCTTTCGCTTACGGGCCCCCGAATTAAAGCAAGCGGTGGCTGGAGACTTATTGCGCCATGTCGGTTTCATTTTCCTGATACTTTTCAGTCCACGTTAACCTTCCCTAGGCCCGGAAATTTTTCCAGCTCTCCGATGAGACAAAAGAGAGCACCAAGGGTTATTCAGGCTTTGGTACGGAGCTCATTCGTGGAACTACGCCAATACCAAAGGAAGGCATCAATTTCTCTGAGAACAGCAACCAGCAAGAAGGTCGTAATGATCCCCCTGTCGAGTTTTCTCGCTCTGTCAGAGCACTGCGCGATGTAGGAACCATCGTCCGCCTCCCCCAAGCAGCAAAAGCTCGAGCTAATTAGGCGAACATCAGAAATGGAGGCTTTTCCGAGACCAATTGTTCAGCACGGTCTTTGATGACGTTCTCGAGTCGAAGAAACCCTTGACGGGGACTCTCGCCCCTGATGATGAGTCGGTGAGCATACAATACTATAATTCGCAACGGATGATCGTCCCGGGCGGCGATTATGCTCCTCCGCATAAGGACGGCGGCACGCTGGCGATATTGATTAGGGAGGATGACCCTGATGACGGCTTAGAAGTCGCCGATCTCGAATCCACAGAAGAGCTAAG
>JAXQJQ010000177.1:0-10232 GCA_037042055.1 Penicillium sp. S103-07
AGGGTATCTCGCGGATTATCCTCAAAAGCCGATGAGGGATAGTGCTCGGAGAACTGAGAGGAGGCCTGACTCTGGAACATTTTGACGAAATGAGTATAGGATAGGATACGGGGTAGGGGTAGAGGAGATACCTTCTAAAATATTTTCGGCTGAGTATGAATAGACGATTTTCTCTAGGATAGAGCGAGAAGCACAATTTAGATAGATCAAATTCAATTCTAATCGTAATTAGGCAGTAGGCCCCAATCTACTGCGGTCCGACAAGAATAGGGCCGCAAAGACCGCAGAAGACCGCATAGGACCGCAGTAGACCACAAAGAGGACCGCACAGGACCGAAAAGGACCATTTGAAGGCCCACATATCACTGTATTCCGCCTTTTCTTTCCTAAGTCTACCCTCTATATAGGCGAAAACCAATTTCCTGCAGAGATTATTAGGATATATTAGTAGCAGAATGTAGAATCTCGAGATAAACTGTGATCTACAGTATCTAAGCACTCTAATGATACCCTTAATACCTATTTTAGCTATACACAAGGGGCTATGTGTATCTAGTGAAGAAATCTAGGGTGAAGATGGGATGAGGCACTGACATGGATATATATGTTTCTTACCTCATATACCTAGCCAGCAACAAATACTATTACACCTCCTTATGAGAACAAAAAACATATACTTGTGTTAGCAGGGCTAAACATCTTGAATAGTAAATTTTCTACATACGAGTATATTTCATCTATTTTCATAGTAGTTGATACTGAAATACCGCAAATGTTGAAGTAGGGACCAAAACAGTGTTTAATAACAGTAATTAAAAGGGATGAATGATCAATTTATGCAGCTGAAAAGGGAAGGTCTTGGCAGAATTATGCAATTGCGGTTCACCGTGGTGAAGACCGCAAGGGACCGCGGTTCACTATGGTGCGGTTTTAACCTCCAAATTTGAGACCGCAAGACCGTGCGGTCCGGTCCGCGGTCCTCGACCTGAGGACCAAGACCGCACCATGCAGAGGCCTAGGTGCCATTGATTTCCGATACGGCTACGTATTTGCGGGTTGCAATTTGATCTCCGCAGTCATCGTGTATCTTTTCCTGATTGAAGGACAAGGTAGAACACTAGAGGAGATTGACACTATGTATATCCAGCACGTCAGCCCATGGAAGAGCTCGAAGCTACCGCCACTATCAGCGGAAGATATGAAGGATATCAGGAGTGCTGCCCAAGCAGATACTATCGAGGAAATTTGAGATAAAGCGAGGTTTTTGATGTCAGGGAAATTTTTGATGCTCACGAAATGGTCTACTAATTACATCAATAAGGTTATCGAATCTAACATATTCCACATGCATGTATGACTTCGCTTATTCGACCGCTCGGCGAAGTTGAACCCTGGATTGAGATGCAAGTGTGATAATATATATGAAGAGATCCAGCTATTTATAGTTGCAGTAGCTCATCTCCCTTCTGCCTAGCGGAGTGCCTGCCTAACAGGCAGCCACAGGGCTACGAAAGGAATAAATGAATGCGAATATAGGTCATATTCATATTATTTCATATTATTCATATTACGCATTTATTCGTACGAATAGTTATTTTTGATATTCTTTTTTATTTGATTCGATTCGATTCAGTTCGTGCGGAGCAGTATAGAAGGACGCGTCAAGACGCGAGTATTTAATTATCTAGACAGGTAGGCGGTGTGGCTGGGTGGTCAGTGAATAATGATAATGTTCCCATCAACTAAAAAAATACACCTACCGGTTTATATACTGTTCTGGCTAGAAATATTTGATGTCAAATTTTTGCAGTGGTTACGAGATTTTTCGCCATCAGCAATGATTAAGTGCCTTGGTTTTAAGGCCACCAGACCCCGCAACTGCTTCTGTTATAGGTTCATGAAGTTGCTAAGAGCCTGCGGATGTGAAAACTACCGATTGGCCAGCAACAAGAGAAGAGGCGGATGATTGGCCTAATGCGGAAATCGCGCTCCGGCCCGCTCAACCTCAGCTTCCGCCGATTAACGTGCCCAACTCCCCCTATTCTCTTAGGTTTTAGTTCCTGCGGGTAGGATGTCACCGGTTGACGTTGAATTACATCCTTCTTAACCTTCTTTCACCCTCCATCATGCCACCCTATGGTGAGTCCTCTAGCTGCGAAATGAACTATTCATATTTCCTTGATTCAGATATTTCTCTTCCCTTTGCTATCCATATCGGAGGATTAGAGGCTAAAACGGCTTCAACGTGAAGGACGTCCACTTTCGGGTACAGGGCGACAACCTTCGCACATGTTGTTCAAGTATGTTCCGTCGAAATAACAGCTAAGACCTTGCTAACGGGACAGACGGGCTACCCCCTCCCGGCCCTGCCTTCAAGACGTTAGACAACTGCCACTCAGACGGTGACATGAGCCGATCTCCATCCCCGGTGCCGCAGACCGTCAGATACCGCGACGAAGAGCTTCTCCCACCGCTTGTGTCCAGCGAGGATGTGGCAAGCGACAAAATTCAATATAAATACTCAATGGAGAAGGTGCAGGTGCCGGAAAATCTCAAACGTGAAGTTTATGGAGATGAAGATGGTGATGAAGCTACGGGTGTACATGATAAAGGCACCCTGCTGCCGCACAGCGAAGGTCTCCCCCGGCGCCCTGTTTTTGCCAGCCTTAAACCCAGTCCCGTAACACTAAGGGGGTACCCTGTGTTGCCTTCGATCCAAGCTGCGGACCGAAGACCCGCCAACGAACATCCCGGCCTCTCGCCTCTCAACGACTCGACCAAACGACCCCCCAACAAAATAATCAACGAAATAATAGCTCTTCCCTCTCTCTATCCCTTACAAATATCGCCGTCATCATGCACAGCAACATCTTCAGACCCCGGCAGCAGGAAGGATCAAGTCCTTCCGCCTATCCGATATGTCCTCGACGGACTTTCATCCAATGAGTTTCCTGAGCCCCAACTCGGCCAGCTACCTTCTCTATACTCCTCTCCCAGGTCGGTTTCATCGTTTAACGATACGCTACATGGTCGCGAATTATCTCAATACTTGGCGTCGCAAGTGTCATCCAGTCCGCTCTATCATCTGTCGCCTGTCAGAAACAAGGAGGCTTCCAACCACTTGTCTCCTGCATTTGCCGCGTCATTCTGGTTAGGATATCCTCATTTGCCGTCTCCGTCCGAGCCACCCCATGCGAAGGCTCGCTGTGACACGCCACATATGACTGCGAATAGTCCCGAGGCGGGTTATTCCAATCTCGCAGAGAAAGCCAACCCACCCTTGGAGTCCAGGGAACGGGCCTCGTTTATCTCCCAACCATCTGCCACTACGGTTGCCACTGCGGGCATTTACAAATGCGCATACCCCAGGTGCACGGCGGCACCCTTTAAGTCTCAATACTTCCTCAAGTAAGTGCAACACTGTATAGATAAGGCTCCTACTAATGTCCACGAACAACAGTTCCCATGCAAGGGTGCATTCCCAACATCGACCCTATTTCTGTCTCGTAGAAGGATGCATACGTGGTGTAGGCGGGAAAGGGTTCAAGCGCAAGAATGAGATGACACGTCATGGTCTGGTGCATATTTCACCGGAATATATCTGTCCCTTCTGTCCCGGCCGGCAGCATAAATATCCCCGACCAGATAATCTTCAACGGTTTGTAACTTTTGATCAGAAGACATTTGGGGCCTGACTAATTTATAGATTGGATAGACATGTCCGAGTCCACCACGTCGACAAGAACAAAGACGACCCTATTCTCCGACAGGTCCTCGCACAGCGGCCCGTCGGCAGCCCTCGGGCTCGGCGGCGGAGAATGAGGTTGAAGCCAGAAATTGGGAAATATGAAGGCCACAGGCGCGAAACCGAAGATTGATGGACGGAGACAATAACATGTCAGGCAAATTTATATGTTGATTCCTTTATTTCCAAGTGACATGCTGATGTTTCAGTAACCGGCCCTTCTTTCCAGTGTGTTCAAACTCTAGCTGTGGCCCTACTCTTTGGTGTTAATCTGGCGCCTTTGGCTCAGGACCAGTCCTAGTTCTGTCGGGCAAGATATTGTTGGGTCTTAAATAGCATGTTGATCTCTTTTCTTTTTCGGCGGCCCGACGGTCTAGTGGCGCTCTGAACGACATCGAGGGATACGCTGAGCATACCACACCAGTCAGCTTTCTGCTGAACTAATTTTCGGAGCAGCAGAGCCAGGTCGAAATAAAAGTCATTTACTGCAGTGATATCTCTGGTTATCACGATGCGCCCTAAAGATGTAGCCCTATTAGTACTGTAATCTCTCGGGAATGGTATGTACACCATTCCACACTTTTTGTCCATGCGCCGACAGTAAAGTATATTTTAGGCAGTAGGAACCTGTCTCGCCATTATACACAAACTGTCCATGCGTTGTCAACCAATCGTAGCGGTTTATAACTCACTCCCTGGAAAGCCGTAGGGAGAATCGAAATAAAATGCAACGTACCGTAAGTGGATTTGCAAGTCCTGCAAGACTGGGCTCTGCCGACATCTATCCTAGACTACCTCCGGGGCAGACACCATCGCTCCCACACAGACGCACAATCTACGCTGACTGAGGCGCACCGAATCGCGCTTGCTGAAGAAGCGTGGAAGCCAAGCCCATTTAGCCCGCTCACCACACTATTCCAACCGCTGCCTCCGGAGAGTCGACCGCTCCCCGAACTGACGGTCTACGATGGCCACGGCTGTCCCGAGTGCAATACATACGCCCCCCGAACACTTGACACGATTAGGGTTCATCGCAGTAAGGCTAATGGGGGCCAATGCCGGCCGGGCCGACCCCATTAAGCCAGCTAGTAGGCTGTTAGCGCCTCTTTGAGACTGGGCGCTCCAGTCATTTCTTCATTGTGACACCCGAAACTCAGACACGCCGGGCCAGTCAGTCACAAACAATGAAGACCGCGGAGTTTGTCCAATCCCAGGTGGCTGAGACACTGCGACAAGCAGATAATATCGCGGAGACCAAGATGCTCTCACGCCGGTAAAGAGCAATATCACCGAGTCCTCTCCCTGGCTCGTGCATATTCTATTTTCCTATTCCCACGGCAATGGTAGACCATACCGACCTCTTGAGTTGGACATCGAAGCGGCAGAGTGCTTCCTGTTGCGGTACTGTAGGCGGTATGCTACTACCGGTCTTGGAAGAGCTCCGTTCACATGTATGTGTTTGCTGTTAATCTTACACCGAATAACCGCCTCTGGGCTATATAAATGACCTCTATTTGGGGCTGGACTCTGGTGAGCTCAAAATATGCATACTATCGCTCTTACTCAGGTTCCTAGCGATCACTCTGGCTTTTCCTTAATATTATGGCGCTGGATTCTCCTCGAGCCCCTGCGCAAACGAGGGCAGTCTCAGAATTATAGGCCGGCCGAGCAAAGAATAGTCTCTAAGATCACAGAACAGCGATATTGAGCTGCTCTTGCCCGAAGGAGATGCCTGCTTCTCCGCCATGGTAGCCTTAATGATCACAGTGTATCCGTGAGCTAGAAGGGTTAATTTCGCGAGGAAGCCTGTCTGTTCAAGGACGTTCAATGGTTCAAACCCATGCTTTCGGTTCCGGGCAAGTTGACTGTGAAGCTGGCTTATGAACTCCTGTGGCCCAATTGAGTGTTTTTGACCACCGTGGTGTTCCAAGTTGGGGCATTTTTCATCCAGAGGGTCTCGGTTGACAAAGCGGGTACAGGCAACGATGCAGTACGGTCTGTCAACTGCCTGTCCTTTCGAGAAGTCTGTTTCTTGTCCTACTAGCTCGCCTCTCGCTTCCATCAGTGAATTGTCGGTTGCTGCCTCGGTTGCGACTCGACCGGCGGCGCGCCAATGGTGCGGTGAATGGCGAATGTGTTTCCTCATCACTGCCGCTGCCCTCAGTTGACGAGGGCTTCGGAGTGGACATTACCAGCTGACGCCGAGCGCGGGAGCGTGTGTTTTGTGTTTTCGGGACCAGCTTCCAGTGCCAGGGTCGATAATTAAGGCGGGTCTTTGCGAATACGTCGGGAATCTCCTTAGGGCGTCTAAGTATTCAACCTTCCATGTTGAGACTTTTTTGTATGCTGTATCATGCCACTCTTGAGACGGAGCTTTGACGGCTAGCGCTTGAAGGGTGAACGCAAGTACCTAACCGACGGTGGTCCGGTGCAGACGCCACTCATCGTCCGCATGCATGTCTTGATTCGGGGGGCACAAAAGAGATATTGAACAACTGTGGGATCTTGTGGAATGTGGAGAAAAGCGAAAGCCTCCCCCGTGCAGATGTATCATATTGAACTCCACCCGTCGATCTTGTATGAGAAGATCTGAATGACCCCGGCGGCTACGAGGTTAGTGACTTGAAACTCAAACGTGTCGTCTTCCTGATCAATGACATCGTGTGCCAGATTCATCTGGTGTAGAGCCGCCACCAATTTGGGGATTTTCACCTTGTGCAGAGCTTTGAATTCCACTGCATACAACTGTTTTTGTCGCTCATCGGCCACGATGTGCACGCAGAATTGGTCGGCGCGACGATTGCGTCTTCGTGCAGCCCTAACCCTCTGCTGGCCTTCGCCGCTCCTCTCCCCATTCCTCTTCCTTTCCCATGTCTAATATTCGGTAGTGGCCGGGGCGAGCCGCACGTCCTAGAGACTCAGCTGGTCCAAGTTATTCCCCAGCAAAGTTTCCGCTGAGTTCGCGCGGTCAAAGAACGCGACTCGACCCTGGATGCCAAACTCGTTTCGAAGAGTTTCACCGTCTCGTAACGTCTCAATCACCATCTCGACAAACTTGTCGACCGTTTCGCGTTAAAAGTTCCGTAGGGACGCTTCCGAATAAATCGGCTTGTCCTGGATACTTGTAGCGACATAGAGCAGTTGAGTGTCAGAAGAGAAGAGCAGACACTAGGTAAAGGATTAACAGCTCCATCACCTCGGTGGGAAACAGACCCATATGATCCACATGTAAGATTGGAGTATGTTAAGTAATGGTATGCAGAGATGAAGGACAGCAAAAGGTGGGAGGTCCAGGTACATCGGATAAGAGATACGGGATACATGCCTAGTTCTTTGTTGGATGATACTCCGATCGGAATTGAGAATCAGAGTAGACCTTGGTGGGGGGAAACACCCAACACCGCGTGAGACATTTTGGGGTCGCTTACTCGCAGAATCGAGGGAAAGACCAACGCTCAAAGGGGTTTAGTCGAAGCCCTACGATGGCTGCCTCAGGCCAGTGATCAACTGTACCGGGGCGCTGTCAAACGGCGGATCTTTCTCTTGCTACGACTGGACATGTGATTTGGGAACTGAATTTCAGAACAGCTCTAGGGCCTCTCACTTTGTTCCCTATGAACCAGACACTTTTGCTGATCGCCCCGCTCCCCGCCATAAAACTCACGGTTGTCGTCATCTTGGGGCATTTCACGTCGCGCCTGAGTTGATTAAATTGGATCGTTTCCACGGAGTATGTGCTCCCGGCTTCCTTGGCCATACTATCCCTTGGCATTGCTTCCCAGTTTCAGTCCGCCACGATTTGGTGGTTCGCTTCTCTTCTGTTTGTTTCCCTTATCGTGGTACCTTGGCGACTGTGCCGCTGGTGGCGTGTTAACACTGTTTAACAGAGGTTCGTTGCCAAAACCCTTCTTTCCTTCGCCCTCCCTGCTCCCTCTTTCAGCAATCGAATCCCTCCGAACCGTCCACATGCCCCTCACGATTCTCTCCGGGTCGCAGCTCCGCACTCTGCTGCACTCCCTCGACCGTGACGAGATCGTCAGTCTCCAACGGAACCTCGGTGAAGCCTTGCGAGAATACTCGACGGGATCCCAGAAACAAGGCTGTTCGGCAACCTATCAGCCGCAGCGAACGGCGATCACCCGCCAGAATGGCTGCACCACCCTCTTCATGCCCGCTACCACAGGCCAGACCCTCGGTATTAAAATGATTTCGTTGCGGGATAGAGCGGCGGCGGGGTGTGCGGTGGAACGCAGTACCGTTGACATAACAGATAGCGACTCATCATTAAAGCGATCGCGGACTTCTTCTGTTCGCGACCTAGTGGTCTCGGAGTCTTCAGAGATGAGTGACCTGTCCGTGAGTCCCTCACAGGAAGATAGCAACTCTACAACCACAGGAAATAGCGGGACGGGAGACAGCACCGATGAGTCAACCCTCCTCTCGGGATGTGTCAACCAGCTGTCAGTCACCAGCCCGAGCGTATCGAATTCTCTCGGGGCTTGGCCCGGTGTGAGCACGCGAGATACCTCGCCGAAGGGGAGTGTCACACTTTTAGATGGCCAGAGTCTACCATTTGGGCTCATCAATGCCCTCGAGCTGACAGCCTTCCGCACTGCGCTGGCTTCGCTGATGATCTTCAACAAGCGTAAGAAGGTCCGCACACTTTTGGTGTTCGGTGCCGGGATTCAGGCTTACTGGCATATTCGCTTGGCGCTGACCCTGCGTGGCGAAGAGATTCGACGGGTGTACATTGTGAATAGGTCCTTTGACCGTGCCGCAAAACTTCTACAGGATATCTACCAGCCCGAGAATTCGGACTGGCGCCGGGACGTCAAATTCTCCGCGATGAGTATCGACTTTGGCGAGTACGGTAGGATTCTGAAGGAGCATGTCCGCAAGGCAGATGTCATTTTCTGCTGTACTCCCTCCGTCGAGCCTCTGTTCCCAGCCGAGTTCCTGACCTCCCACGAGGGTCGTCAGAAGGGCCGGTTGATCAGTGCAATCGGCTCCTACAAATCGCACATGGCTGAGGTTCATCCCGAAATTCTCCGAGACGAGGTCAATGTTTCACCACCCTATAGTCACTTCCACAAGCACACGCGACGAAGCGGAGTCGTGGTAGTCGACAGTCTGGATGCCGCTATGAAGGAAGCAGGCGAGATCATCCAAGCCGGAATCAAGCCCAAGCAGGTGGTCGAATTGGGTGAGCTGATGATGGTCCATCAGGCAAGTCACAATTTGAGCGAGCAAGAAGCAGCAGAGGAGAAGAAGAGCCTGCGCGAGTGGGTGGAACAAGGGAACGTTATCTACAAGAGCGTCGGACTGGGCCTGATGGATCTGGTCACCGGCGGAGATCTTGTGCGCTTGGCGCGCGCTCGCAACTTGGGAACTACCGTGGAAGACTTTTAGTTTGAATTTTGCACATGCATGTATCGCATCATGGCTTCTTTTTAGTATACCCTGTGTTATATCTTTACATTAAGGCGTCTTTGCCGAGAGACCCCACTAATCATCCCTTGAATTTCCGTCCGATAAAAACTCAAACGTAGTTACGGCTCACTTGCCCTTCAAGTTTATACCAAAGAAATGGCGGTTGCTGCGTCGCTGGGAATGTGGTGCATGGTGTATGGCGCGTAGCCTGATGTGGCGGGAGCCTGCGTCATTGCTAACATCATACATAAGGTACCGCACTTTGAAGCAGCTCTTTAAGAAGGGAATGCCAACCCCGGAGGGCCTTTCTCAGTTATACTCGGCAAAGTGTCAATTCACGGTAGGATCTTCATCTGTTTCTTGGATACAACGCTGTATTTTCTCCTGCCGAGCAGGCCATTGGCGCATTGTCACCCTGTTCCCCCGCATTAGTGAGGGGGCAGCGCGGAGGCAACACGAGCTTTTCTGTTTATCTTTATTTTCAGTGAGCCACTCTGTCCCCTTTGACATCGGGAGCAGAAGTTGCACTCAGCACCATGCGGAACACTAGCTACCACCTACCCAATGGATTCAAGTTCACCATGTCGCCCTTTTTCGCCGGCACACGTTCAAGTCCAACGATTTCTCACTCGCCCATAGTCAACCAGATTCCTAGGAACTCAGGCCATTTATCAACTCCTAATTTAAGATAACTACCCAGCGTGCCAGAAATAAGGGGCGGCACTCCAAATAGGATATTTCATTGAGCCGGAACCATCTTTCCCCCTTTTTCAACAATATGTCTTCATCATTCTCTCTTCATCAAGAATCTGTTTACAATCAGACGCCACACTCCAGTACTACAGTGAGTTTCCTCTCGAATCTTCTGGTTGTGATAATCGCCAACTAATATTAAATCTAGCCTATTTACAATGACCAAACCAACGAACACCAACATTTCCACGCGCAATCCGCGAAAGTGACACTGTGTGTCACTGCCCTTGATGATGATGATGAATTCATTTGCCCGATGTAGCTCGCTCTAATATATGCTGCTATGCGGGAGTGCTGTCAGGCC
>JAXQJQ010000178.1:0-10161 GCA_037042055.1 Penicillium sp. S103-07
TTAGTTCCCGCTCGGTACACAACAGTAATTTTATACCACAATGGTCTCAACCACAACGTCTCTGATCTCGCCGTTCGGTTCGGTCCAGTATGAGTGCGCGGGCACCTAATTCATACAGTACTTCCGGAAATCGGTGAAAGGCTACAGTGCGTCCCAAAACCGGTGCAACAATCTACACTCGTCGAGTGATTCTCCAGCCCCACCGCCAAGAGACGCTAGTCGAAACTCGGAGTAGACCCGGAATATCAAAATTCATGTATCAGTCTCAATACCATAACTGACTCGCATTAAAATACGCTACTATGTCTCGTAACTGTATTGGCGATCCAAAGGATCTAGAGTTTTCCCATAGCAATGACAAACAAGTCAAATAGCAAAGCTGGGAGAGTTGTCACTTCCCTGTCTCCCCCATGTCCAAGTAGCAGTCCGGGGAGCTTACTCGCCACCAAACGAACTAGTGACTTGCATATCTTGCTTACCTGCGGACTACTCATGAACCTGCTTATCATAATCCTTAGCCTGTCAGCCACAGCTCTCTCTACTTGATGCTCTCTAAAATCCTTGATGGAAGCGTCATGCTAATAGACTGCTCAGTGGCATCGTCTGCCTTGGGTGGATGAGTTACATTCCTTTCAACGATGATGATATTTACCGAACTGAACTTCCTGATGTATGGGAACGGACTCCCTCGTATGCCCCCACCCCGGTTACCCGGACCGCGAATGGACGCCATCAGTAACCTGCCCTTCACCCGATCCTGAGAAAATTATTCGTGAAATATCACCTTTCCTGCATCAACATACATCCGGCCAGCTCAGTTTTGATCCTGTAGTTCAACGTACAGGTGGAAATGCATGGGATGAACAATCTTCAGACCGTGTCCACTACCAGATCGAGTGGAGGGTTAAATTTAACAATCGAGTTGTGGTCAAGGATACAAAACAAGGTCTGACCCAACCGCCTAGATTATTTTGAACAGATAAAAGAGGAAGCTAGTCATATTCTACGACGGAAAATAGCCCGTGGCCGACATGCGAGACTGGATGACACCAGCATGGTGTTATCGGTGAATTCCCAACGGGACACTGACAAACACTTTGAAGGTACTAATGTTGATTGGACAGCGGTAGAGAAACAGCTACTAGCCTGGGCCCATCTGGCTCGTCGTGGCAAGAAGATCCAGCTTCAGATATCGATCAAATATATAGAGGGTAGCGGGCCTCCTCCTTCTAGAACCGAGGAGAGAGGAAAGTCATCGGTGATAACACGAATGCTCGCTGACCGAGACGCTCAGATTGATGCAGAGCAGATTCATGGTCATCATTCCGTCTGGCGCGATGTGTATAGTGTCATGCGATGCCCCGGGCCTCCATGTCGCCACGAAGGACAATATTGTTGGCAAGACCCAAAGGGAAAAAGGTATCATTGATTGAAAACACGCCATCTGAAGGCCCTCGTGAAATATGTCGAGCAAGGTGGAGTCCTCAAGACACACGATGACATTCGTGACAGTGTTCGCGAGCAGCTCTACGCCGAGGAGAACCAGCGACTGGACAAAAAGAAGAAAGCGGCTGATAACTCAACAATGGGGTCAATGTGTCCGATAAATATGTATATTCTCCCAGCAGGATCAACTCAGCAACCGATACTACTTCTGCCGATGAAGCGACCTTTGCTCAGTCCAGCCGTACTGAGCCAAGCACGATCCAAGGACTGCTCAATGTAGCTGTGGAAGAATATACCCAATGCTAGCAGTCACGGGTCAGCAATGAGACTTTCACGGACAATATTAAAAAGCACGCCTGCGACTCTTGAAAACTGCCTAGATCTCATGCAGATATATGAGGACCAAGACCCGAGTTTCTTCGTCAGGCATGGCGTGAAAGTAGGTGCCCCCCGGCAGTTCGTACATGACATCGGACTCTTAGTGAAGAGACGTGGAGAAACCACTTGCCACTAAAGTAATAGTATCTTAGCTTTGGCATGATATATTTAGTTGAGAACAGTGTCCAGACCGGTATATTGGTTTTATCTTTCTGCATTCTTTCAAATCGTGCCGTAATGCTGCTATCCGGCCAGTCTAAATCCGTCATCTGATGCGGCCAAAAGGTGCAGGAGTTGGTTGGTTAATGTCATTTACCCTGGCCCCTCCTAATGATGGGGCTTCTACCACAGGGTCAAAAACGAACTCGTTCTCAGCCTATTCGTCATGAGATCAGGCCTTAACGTGTATGAAGAGACGATGGTAGGCTCAATCAATGACACATTAAGTTTCCGTCACTGAACATTGGAAATGATCCAATATTTCCTCGTATCTTTTAACGTCAGCTAAGAAAAACACACGGGATCATAAGAAGACCCACATCATGCCCCTCCAAGTCTCAACAGATTGTTCGGAATCCACCAGCGCCCAATTAAATGGCATTTCCTCTTCGGGCTCGTCTGCTGGGTCATGGTAGAGGCTCAAGTATGGATGTGAAAGGGCAGCAGCAGCACTGATCCGTTCGCTTGGATTCCATACTAGCAGGCTCTCTAAAATATCAAGAGCTATGCCTGTTAACCATAGCCAAATGAATAAAAGTTTCACTTGAACTCACCATTCAAGGATGCTTTTTTAAGCCTGTCGTTCAACGGCATTTTTTCTCGGAAAGGGAGGGCCTTGATATGTTTTGAGGTCTTCGACATTTGTGTCAGCATTAAGTGGAAAGCTTCAAGATGTGCGCGACCTTACACTCTCGGTACAGATACTCGGAAGAACATCAGGATTAATGGACCCAAGAAGGCTGGAGATAATCAGGAACTGGTCTGCGTGATTTCTGCCCGGAAACAAAGGTTCCCCCTCGATCATCTCGGCAAGAATACAGCCAGCACTCCACATATCTACCTGCACGCCGTACTTCTGCCAAGTGAGCATGGCTTCAGGGGCCCGATAGAATCGCGTAGTCACATAACCTGTCATAGACAAATCAAGGGTTCGAGCAAGCCCGAAATCACAAATTTTCAGGTCACAATTCTCATGAATCACGATGTTACTAGGTTTCAGATCCCGATGGACAATCCCAGCAGAATGAACATATTTCAAAGCACGCTGTTGATCAGCAACAAGACTGCTAGGCGGGCATGTAATGAAAATTACCATGATCTGATATAAAAAATATTGAGCATATTGGTCGTCCAGAGGTTTCACTCGGATTAAGCGAGCGAGATCAGTACTCAATAGATCTGTAACAAGATACCTGGTATTCAATCAATAAAAAGGCCACCGAAAATTGAGAGCCATGGGTGCCCTTTACAAATCATCTAGAGGAGACACAAATATGTCTCGTACAGCTATTACCTATTTATTTTGTCAGTTCATTGAGATAATCGTCAAGTAGATTTCAAGCTAACATTGTCATGTCGAAGATGTCGGAGTAACTTGACTTCTCGAAAAGTCCGCTTCGCCAATTCTAATGTTCGAAAAGGCTCCGGTATTTTCTTGATGGCCACAGGTGAGAGAGTGAGACTATCGGTGGCCGAGCTGAGATGCAATGGTTAGTCAGGTGAGACCATTGTCGAATTTTCTTCATTGAAGATAATATCATACCAGACCTGCCCATGTGCCCCAACACCAACTAATTGTAGACGTGAGTATCTGCAAACCTGAATTAATCCTCAGTCTTCCAGATTTCAGGTTTTAGGTTCTGACCTAATGGTGGTGTCAAAGGTGCACCCGCTGATTACGTGTCTCACGATGGTCATGTCGATACTAGAAGATGAGTGAAGGTCGCGCAAATGTGGAATTTCCAATGTCTTTCCATTTCACGTTTGCTCCCGTTCCCGCCCAGCAGTCTACCCTCCCAGTCTGCGACCGAGGTTGGTCTGGCGCAAACCACTCGGTCCCGGTCTAGCGTTCCACCAATCGAAACACCGGATTTTACTATTACGTTATCGAATCATACTCGATCTTTTGAATGATCGAAGGTGATCCTACGAATCGCATTATGAGTCAGTTTTTTAGCTGCAGCTTTCAAGCTGAACACCCGATGTATCCTTTCTCGGAACTAGACGTTTCTTGAAGTAAGTGGTATCCTTTTCGTCATGTCAAAGGTGCTGACTGTGCGCTTATATCCAACATCGTCACATCAGGTCATCATAGCGAGGATCGCCGTTTACAAGGTGCCTGTGCAGTTTCGCTTACCCTAGCTGTAGTACGATCAGGTCAGCAACCGCAGGACTATATCGGTACGCATTCAGCCAATCACCATCGAGGGATCCGTATTATCGGCCCGTGTCGCGATCTTGGTCCAATCTCCACGGTTCCAGCCTGACGGATAAATGTTCCGGCTGAAATCCGATTGCACATCATTACCATTTCAAGCACAGGCTTGCTAGTCTGCTCTCCCCGCTGGCCCTCGACAGGGTTGTTTCCTTTTCTTTTCTCATCAAGCTTGGTTCTTCGGATCGTTACTCTATCCTCTTGGATTCCATTCTCTAGGCGCACATATTCTGCAACACGATCGTGTCGTATCCTCGGTGCAATCGCGACCTGGAATGAGTGACGCAACGTTAGTCACCCCTCCTTCGTTGGGATCCTTGTCATCTTCCACCCACTGGAGGGTTGATAATCAGTGCGTGGGCTGCTCGTAATTCTAAAAACATCGCAGACCAAACTGTCCACCGGGAGTCGTCTAGTTTTATCCTGCGCACGATTGTCCACGACGTCACTGTACTACCAAACTCACACGATCGCCAGTCCCGAGAAGAATTCGCCCTATACCAGACTTCTTGCCAACCCACAGAACCCCATCGTGTTGTTTTCTCGTCCCAATCCCGAAGCGCAAAGAGGTCCAGCTTCGAGAACAGCTGGCCAAATACTGCGAGAAAGCGCTCGGAAAGCGAGATTGCCCCGTCTCGACCATCCTCGATCGATCTCTCCTCAGACCCGTCCGATTACAGGGAGCGGTCGCAATCGGCCTCACATAGCGATGGAGAACGGGCACCTCAATCGGGCTTCAACAACAGTGATCGAGTTTTTCCCATGCGATCGGTAGTCTCCGTTGGCCTAACAGCTGCTCAGGCTGCCCAATCTGCAACACCAGCAAGGGCACGAGGGCCCATTTGTCCAATCCAAGAGGGACACCGCCAATACTCGATCATATCAGGCCAGACCTGGGATCATTTGCAGACCAATAACCCGTCACAGGCCCTGTCGCAACTGCAGTCACAGCCACCTTCTCACAGCCAATCGTCAACGCCAATCCAACCCCCTGCTGAATCGGACGAACCCACGATTCCCACGGATGTCCCTCGCCACGAAGCTTATGCTACAAATAACAGTACATAGTCAGGCACCCACTCCATGGCAACAGAGGTGGCTCATAATCCGGATATTCTCGCCAGAGAGAAGACTAAAGTCACTTGGGATTTGGCTCCACGACATACTCAAGAGTCATCACAGCATTTACTACAAGATCAGCCAGCTGATAATCATGGCCATTTGACCGCACACTTAGGCATGTAGAACTCGAGAGGAGGGAAGGGGGGGCATGCTGTTATCAATGGAAGGAACTAGACTCATGACCCTGCTCACCACCATACTCGGCCTGTCAGCCGCAGATCTTTCTTACTTCCACCACCTGACTCCATTCTGGTCTAAGCTAACATGCAATGCTATTGGGCTCTTTAGAGTAATCTTTTGCCTGGAGGGGTGGGCTGCACTCCTTTTGATGATAATGATGATGGTACTTACCGACCTGATTGATGGGCCAGACTCCTCTGATTACCAGGTCCCCTAGGAGATCCTTTTCAAGGTGGGGTATAGATGTGCCAGGTGTGCTAATCTTGGCCCGCTATTCTTTGCAGGCGAAATCCACTACAGAAACACGCAAATTAATGGTTGGATGTTAGAAGCGAACCGAATAAAACGGACCCGGTGCATGCTGATGATTGGCGGAATCGTAGCCGTAATGGAGAAATGGAGATGCCCAACGAAATGAAAAAGTGGATACTCGTTGATCTTGAAAGCATGTGGAACCTGAGCGGGACTTTTATACCAAGACAAAGTATTTGCGCTGCAGCACCACATAGTTGGGAGGTAATATATAGTGAATGTCCAAACAGTCAATAAGATTCGGAGAATACTCGATCATGTCGTGTGTGACGATACTCGTCAGTTTTCAAAATAGAATAAACTCTCAGCAGCCGTCCCACCCGGTGAAAGCCTGCACGGCCAAAATACAATTCCTACGCAGCAGCAGCTTACGTAAGGCAACCGCGCTCACTTTTTTTCATAACTTGAGACTCTTTTCCAATCCATCAATTTGCCATACGGCCATTCCAGATCAAAACGAACACATTGCATATGATTATTTGATGGCGTCACCGGAGCCAGCGCTTGCGGAACCGCCAAGGTTCAGAATAGCACAGGAGAGAGAGCTTTACAAGTAGGTGGACAGGTCTTCGCTTTCCCAGACTGCCCGATCGCAAACTGAAACCTATTTTGATAAAAAGATATCTTACACTCGACGCTGAAGATCTACAACCTGGCCCGACAGTCCGCGCAACACCTGAAAATGTTCAGAATCAACATTCTGCCTATGTACCCCGCTTATCGCCAGATATCGCTTTGACGGCCTTCGCTCAGCTGGGGGTCTTGAGATTGAAGGCTCAACGTGCCTTGATCTCGCTCTTTGGACGGCGTGAAAACTATATCATCGCCGAGGCCACCCAAAGTCTCAGTCTTCAGGATCACACAGTGGAGGATGATCGAGACGCTTTATGGCTGGGCTGTTGCGTCGTTCCCAAGGAGGATGGGATATGCCACCATGTCGCTTCACTACCGCAAATGGCACCAAACGAAGACAAATACATAAAAGAGCAGAGCATCTACCTGGTACCTGATCTGCGCGAAGATGGCCGGTTCAATGAACTGAACATGGTCACCGACTATCCCAAAGCGAGATTCTATGCAGGCGCTCCCATCATCAGCCCTAAAGGCATCACGATTGGATCATTTTGCATCATCAATGACGAGCCACGGTCTGGATTGGATGCCCCGTCGATCAAGTTTTTGCAAGATATGGCATCAACCGTCATGACCCACCTAGACATGGCCCGTCGCAAAGCGGAATATCATCGTGCAGAGAGAATGGTTGTGGGGTTCGGAAGTTTTGTGGAAGGCAAGGCGACGCTTCGCAATGAGTGGGTACATGCTACTGGACTATGTGAGAGCCAACAGCAAAACGATGAAGGCCACGTGAATATACAACAGCAAAATGCACAACTTAAATCCGGTCTGCTCACAACTGTCCACACTCGTCCATCGTCCCCGCCGCCGGAGTCACAGGCCATGCCACAAAAGAATCATGGGCAGCCCGTATCGTCCAGCTTACTCCCTGAGCCCTCGCCGAGCATTTTCCCAAGACTGCCTCCCTCACCATCAACGATTCAGTCCGGCAAGAGTTCAGAAGGCAGTGTCGATCCGATGTCCAGTCCCAACAAGGCCGAAACCGAGACGAGTTTCTCCGTCCGAAGCACAGCATCGACCGAGAATCTTCAAGAAGATATGTTGTCTGCTGGAGTTCGACAGGTCTTTTCGCGGGCGGCCAACGTTATTCGGGAGTCGATAGAGGTCGAAGGTGTGGCATTCTTCGACGCTAGCATAGGGTCTTTTGGTGGTCTCGTCAGCGACACGAAGCGCAAGGGGTCAGGCTCAGATAGCAGTTTTTTGGAAAGCTCCCTGGGTACTAGTGATGATAGTGCCGGATCTGATTCGCAGGGAAGCTCTACTGCATCAGCTGGGAAGCACGCCATCCCAGGGAGCACCATCGTATGCGAAATTCTAGGCTTCTCGACATCGGCAGCATCTAGTATCAACAATGAATCAAGAGGGAGACTTGCCCTTCGGGAAGTGTTGTTAAAAGCGCTTCTGCGGCGTTATCCGAATGGCAAGATTTTCAATTACAGCGAGGAGGGGTCGTTGTCCTCAGACGAGAGCAGTGATGGACCCTGGAAAACAACGGTGGGAGGTGAAGATCCCAACTCGACCACCACTCACTTCACCGGTGGAAGAGAAAGAAAACCCCGCAAAAAGACGAGTAGTGCTATGCTTAAAGCAGATGGAGATATACTTGTTCGACTCTTCCCAGGCGCTCGCAGTATTGCTCTCCTACCGATGTGGGATTCACACCGAGCTCGATGGTTCTCGGGCGCTCTAGTTTGGACAAACACCCCTCGGCGTGTCTTCACATCTGAGACTGAGCTCACGTATTTGTCGGCCTTTGGAAATAGTATCATGGCGGAAGTGCATCGTCTGGATGTCGAGATGTCAGAGAAAGCGAAAACAAACCTTGTAAGCAGCATTTCGCACGAATTACGAAGTCCTCTCCATGGTATTCTTGGCACGTCAGAAATACTTCGGGACACGGCGATGAGCGCACTCCAGCAAGGACTGGTGCACACTATTGAATCATGTGGGCGGACATTGTTGGATACGATCAACCATTTACTGGACTTTTCGAAAATAAACAATTTTCGGAAGGACGGAGGCAAGAAAGCCATCAACAAACAGAAAACCCCCTCAAGACGACGCAAAAATATTGACCCATCACCTCGGAGTATGAAGTCTTCACGGCGGTCTCGGCATAGTGGGATGATTAGTCTGAAGTCTAATATTCACTTGGATGCCGTTCTGGAAGAGGTGGTGGAAAGCATTTTCGCAGGCTACAGTTTTTACCATAGTCCACAAAGATCACTGGCTAAAGACCATCCGAACCATCTGTCACTCGACACCTTGGAACCCTCCCAGCAAGCGGATCAAGTCAGCATCATCCTGGAAATCGACGAAGCAACCGACTGGAAGTTTTCCACCCAAGTAGGTGCCTGGCGTCGCATCATGATGAACATATTCGGCAATTCCCTGAAATATACCAAGAATGGCTACATTTTCGTCAAGCTAACGGCATCGGCTGTTACTCCTCAAAGCGCCGCGTCTGGGGGACCTACTGATTTTAAGGTGATCCTATCGATCAAGGACACGGGTCAGGGTATGAGCATGGAGTATTTGCAGAATAGTTTGTTCACTCCATTCACACAAGAAGACTCGCTTGCCCCTGGAAACGGGCTCGGATTAAGCATTGTTCATCAGGCGGTCCGTTCCATGGGTGGCCATATCGAAGTCAGTTCGCTCCATGGTCGTGGTACTGAAGTCTCGATCGAAGTCACTCTGACTCGCGTGCCCGCTCCAAACGCCAAATTCAATTCTTCCGAACCCGAGCCCACTATGAAAGTCAAACACGTTACACGTGGCGGTACCGTGGGAATCCTGGGGCTAGGATCACCTGACATATCCGAGCGTGATACAATCCTCCGCACTTCTTTGGTGAAATTGTGCAAGACCTGGTTTGAGATGGATGTACATATAGTGCCTCCGTCTGATGAATCTGTTCCCTCGTGCGATTTCTATATTGCTGTACAGAATGATACTGATTCTGCGAACACGTGGGAATCGTGGTTGTCAAAAACCCATGACTATTCACACAGCATTAGTGAGAGCCAGAAAGTGCCAATTGTGGTGATATGTCGGTCACCTGAGGCAGCACATCTCATGTTTGTTGCAGCAAATCGATCGAATCACAAAGCTATTGTGGAATTTGTCAGCCAGCCCTGTGGCCCGCACAAGTTGGCCAAGGCATTTAGCATATGCATGAGGCGACAAAAGTGTTGGGAGTATGATACTGGAGGTGACCCAAGTAGGGATCAACTTCAAGGGAACAAAGAGTTGCAATTGACGGAATTTCCATCAGCTTTCCGAGCGGGTGTTGAAACACAAAGCACGGAAGATGAACTCGATCCGCAGAAAAATAAACCAGAAGCAGGGGAAAAAGCGATGGATGATGACCATCCCAATATGGACGCAACGCCAGCCTCGCAAAAAACCAAAGACGTTCATACTTACCCAAAAGAGAGTGATGATATTCCTTTGCCAGTTCGAGAGGGGTTGTCCAAGATGGAAGAGGAATCGATATTGAGAGTGTTGTTGGTTGAAGACAATGATATCAATATGCAGATTCTGATTGGACATATGAAGAAAGCAGGATATCAGTATGTATCCAAGCCCACGAAATTGCGCGAAATCTCACGTGACCCCTGCGATATCTAAGATATCTGACCGCACCCGCC
>JAXQJQ010000180.1:0-10892 GCA_037042055.1 Penicillium sp. S103-07
CTGAAACAGAACCAACGAGAAAGGAGACATCACTCAAAGAGCTCATCCAACCGGCGAAGCCCAAAAGAGGACCGGGTCGCCCGAAGGGCTCAAAGACTAAGCCCAAGGATCACGCCCCGCCCCTGGTGCAGTCGGCGAGTCAGCGGTCAACAAGATCCCAGGCGACCACTCAACGAGCCGAGTCTGAACACACGATGTCTAAGAAGCGCCGCATGGGCGAACCGGAGGACATCATGGATGAGCAGCCGGACGACAGCGACTGGTTACAGCCACCCGTCCCGGTACCATGCAAATCCTCTCCAGCGATTCTGACCGATGCACCCACAACCGAAGACCCAGACGATGACATATGGTACGAGGTCAGCGAGCGGAGTGACAACGAACAGTCACAGCAATGACGTCCTTGGAAATGCTTCCACAAAACGCTTCTCCGAACGTGGGAAAGAGTGTTAAGAAGTACGGCCCCTTAGGACAGTGTGACGGAAGAAGAAGGATGGTGCCCGTTAGGAGTGCAGTGCCAGATCGACTACACTCCCTTGATCCAAGCGAATACGTGAGCGGCAGTTGTGTAAAAGGTGGCCTGTGGCAAACCCGAGGGAATCATGGAGGGATGACCAGTGAGAAGGGGACGGGTCACACGGGGAGCGGTGACGGGGCCAGGCATTCGTTACAGTATGTGCAGTTTCCTATGTATTTATCTTTCGGTTTTTTTTTTTTTTTTTCATTTCTAATATTCGAGGGCGACCGATTAGAAACTCGCACTGTGAGCTTCATGAAACGGTCGTCCAGTGGGCTGGTACACCCTACACCCACCTTGCAGCAGTCGGCAGGCCTGATAGCACTCCCGCATAGCAGCATATATTAGGGCAAGCTACATCGGGCAAAAATGAATTCATCATCATCATCATCACCATCATCATCATCATCACTATAATCTCTTAATGATTTTCTATATGTATTGAGTATACTCTAAAATCTAATATTTTATTTAGTCAACTAGAAAATATTTGAAAAAGCTAATAAAATATTAGTTTCACATAGCCTATAATTATAGATTTTTAAAAAAGGCTATTAGATCTTTTATTTCTGAAGTTTATAATATTTATTATAATAGTTCTTATATCTATTATAGATCTTTTTACCATAAAGATATAAATACTTATAAAATATATTTTAAATTATTAAATTAACCTTTTAGTCTCTTGGATCTATAAATATGGTTTATAATATATTTTTTTATCCTATATCTCTAGATTTATAGTTTATATTTAATACATTTCCAATTATAAATTAGTATTGATTTTTATTTTAACTATATTTAAGTGATATTTAAACTCTAATTTTAGTCTAGATTATTCTGAATAGTCTAATTAGCTATTTACATGATACTTTACTACTAAAAAAGAGATGAAAGCGATCTTAAATACTATTACAAATGGAAATGCTAGGCTTTTTTTTTCTAAAAAACAATTAAGAGTAATATAGAGTTGTATAAAAAATAAAGTCTTTTTCTATACTATAGGGGAATCTATTGAAATAATTAATTACTTTAATAATAGACGCTATAGATTAAGCCTACTTAGACGATATAATTATATAAAGTAGTGTTTAATTATATTACTCTTTGAATAGTTATTAAGTATATTTAAATAACTAGACAGCCATTTAGTCTAATTAACACGCTAATTGTATTTTAAGGATATATAAACTAAATATTATAAGACCATCTACATAATCTAGTATGTACCATGAACTTAACTAAAGTAGATTGCGCGAAGGTAATACGTACCAAATATACCTAAGGTAAAGAATTCTTGATTGAATAGACACTATATAGTATATATATTAATACGGACCTGATAAGGTTTAAAATATTATATTTTGTGGTAATAGAGGGGCTAGAATAAGATATCATTTCAAAAATTGGAATAAATACTATAAGGATAGAATAGTTACTTCGTATTGAATAGGTGAGATAGATGGAGAGAAATTAATGCTTCCAGTTCTTTTTTAGCAGGCTATTGAAGACTACTAACCTATCTAGGAAAAACGAATTTGAACACCGTGGCACTTAGATTTTAAATGCTATAACTAGTTTTTACGCTTTGAGACTAGTGCCATTTCTAGCTAATTTTATTTGAAAAATAAATTTTTAAAGCTCTAGTTTATTTCTCACTAGTCTGTCAATAAACCAGGCAAGAAAAATATTAATGATAATTTTTTATAGTACTCAGAAAAACTCTAAAATAGCGGAAATTAATTTAAGAGTCTTTATTTAATTATAATCCAGATAACGCTTACGATTAATTTGCCAACTGACAAAAAGCTTTTTAATTAATATTTTATCAAAATGTCAACATTTCTGTCATTTGATCTGACGGTGAAATAAATTCTGTAATACGTATAAACTATTCCTGGAAAATGGAGAGATGAGGCATATTTTGAAATTATCATAAAATTTACCGTTTCGCTAAAGCTAAGATAAACATTTAATGATATGCCGTGATAATAACATTCATTGATCGGTCAATTTAAATTTTTATTCTAGCTACTCAATTTTTAATAAAATTATTAAATCATTTTATCATTTTATTTATGATTTGATGTAAAACTGATAGGATGTTGAATTTTTTTTCACTCTGTATTATTATTATTATTTTGCTACTTTCATTTATTAAATTGTTACTTAGATGAACTCATGTTTTATATAAAAGTTATAGTCCAGTACTTATAAATTAATTTTCAAGATCTAAGTCGGAGTTAATTAAGTAGATATAGTAGATAATTGGAGGTCTTCTTTGCTAATGTTCTCAATTTTGTATTTCCTATCATTATGTAATGATGTTAGGTATTATGTTAAAGTTATGATGGGTATTATTCATTTATAGCTTTAAAAATATTTTATAGATATAGCTAGATATAACCTTTAGACACATCTAAAAAATAGGCTTTACAAACTAATCTTGTCATGCTTGAGTTTTTTTAGGAAAGGCGATAAAATCCTCTTTTTAAGATCTACTACTTTAAAAATATTCATTACTTTGTTTCTATTAGTGTTTAAGTGGCTTTTTAAAACGAGCTGCCATATATATTAAATCATATTCTACGCGATAGTATAGTGGTATAATTTAGACTATTTTTGAACGTAATAAAAAATATTTACAGATTTAGATATTTATTTATTAACTTTAGTTTTTGGACATAATATAATATCAACGAGAAACCTAGGCTTAATATATAATAACACAAAATATAACGGTGAGTAAAATATACTTAGAGCTTAAATACCTTTTACGTCTAGCTAGGTATATAATTTGTATTAGAAATCGAGAAGATCAAAATAAAACAATTTTTAATTTTTCTATAGAAATTAGTTAATAGTTTACTATCTAATACCGTTATAGATTTAGAATCTAATTTTTTATTTTCATTAGGAGACGCTTACATTTAATAGATATAGTATTAATATCCAGCTTTGTATAGTATTATTACTACATTATGTTATAATTGATCTTCTCTATAAGACTAATATAATGAAAGTATCCTTAGTTATTTATTCTGATATATTAGGTTCCAATGTTTGTTTTTGAAATGTTATTAAAAATTACAACTACCTTATAGCTCTATTTTTTAAGAGTAAAAGTATTCAGTAATCGTAATTAAAAATTTATTCGGATTTTAATACCATATAAAAAATTAGCTTTATTTACTGAGTCTCTAAATTGAAAATGATAAAAATATCGCAAATATTAAATTACTGTAAACGTGTAAAATTAATAAAATCCAATAGATTTGCTTGGGTTCATCCAATATAGCCTAGGAAGTAGCCAGTAGTTTAGCACTTTAAACGCTACAGCACGTCTATGGATGAGTAGTGTCAAAAAAAATATAGATTTATTAGAAAGAACTTTTTGAAGGTAAATCAATTTCTTTTTCGTCTAGTGGGCTTAGAGATAAATTATCTCTGGCTTGCATGAATATATATTTATTAAAACTAGCTGAGGGCTTTGTATAACTATTTTAGGGATTATAATCTGTAAAAACTGCGTAGGATCTAAGGGGTCTACAGGACATATATATAGATATAGATATATATTTCGTTAGTTAGCGAGCGCTCTTACAAACTAAGTTGGGACATCAAAGCCATCATAAATAGAGCCTATTAGGGGTGACTATTCTCTAAATTAGTTAGCGTAATTCACCACTGAGTGCTGCTTTTTACAATCTCATGTCCCAACAACTGCCACTTTAATTTAGTCTAGCATAAGCATACTACTTGTTATAGGCTCTCTCTACAGCAAATATGAATTCCAAGGGAATCCAAAGATCGCATAATAATAATACCATAAATCACGCCGTGATTGGGCCATGTAAGCTAAAAATATATATATCGCAGATACCTTTACCCCAAAATTGCCTAGATTGATTCCACTCAGGTAGTACATTAACCGTACAGAAGATAACCTGTCGGGATTTTGAGTACATAAAACATGCATTAATCCCAGCTTCCAATTTAACATGGAAATTCATGAAAACTACCCTTTCTGCCTACACTGACCGCTTTCATTCGATCTGTTTTCCATGTCAAAACTACATTTTCCATTTACCTCTCACTTTACTCTCATTTTCTGGGGCATCTTGCCCTACCCTTCTTTTCAGACACCATTCAGATAACCTTGACCACCTACGTCAGCCCTGATAAATGCCTCATTGATCAACATCTAAACCACAAAAGCTGACGTATCCTTTATGAAACTCTTTCCCATTTTCTGTCTATAAATATGGCTCCAAAACCAATACTAAATGAAATAAGAGCTTTTATGTTAACTATCTCCTACTATCCTTTTCGTCAAAAGGTCAGACCAGGGAGATTCCCTTCTTTCTTTCTTTACTTAAGATCCTCCTACACCTGAGCAGACCCCTCAGGATAGGACGACCCCTGAGGCATCCACATAGTTATCTACGCCACCATTTATACCCTTCTACTAGAGTGTAGCGTGTGCTCACCTATAGAAGGATAGACCCACAGACCTAGGCCTGCCTAGTGCTCTGCTGTGCTAATAAGTGCCTAGTGTGTCAAACATTCCAACAACCAACGAGAGACCTATGCATAGCCCACTATTTCTCTTGACTACCCACCATCCCCGACATAACCTTGAAGATTTGCCATCTATACGAGCTTTGATAGTTGAGATACAAAATTGTAAAAAGCAGCATTTAACATGGTGCTCTGTGGTGGCCCAATCGGTAGTGAATTGCGTTAACACGTAGTATAATATTAAACTAAGCACTTTAGATCTTTCAACATATAATAGCCTCGCTAACGCTTAGCTTAGCTATAGATACATTCTGTAAAATCTGTCACCTTTTAACTTATAGTCTATTTTACTTGAAATTATATATTTTATTAATTTGAAAAAGCAAATTTTAATAGTGTTAGAAGTAGTCTTAAAAATTCCAAGACCTAAGAATAAGATCTATCCTATTTTAGAAGCCATTCGATTCACTGCTTCTTATATAATATTAAGATATCTTTTCCAATGATATTAACTAAAATTTTCTATACGTTGCTATCTACCGATTTATTAATAATTAAAAAATTGGTTTCTAGGAATAAAAATTCCGTAGCTCTTGTTATACTGTAAATATATTTTAAAAGCTATTGAAACCTTTTCTCAATCAACAAATTATTAATTATACATTCTTTTAATTCTTATATAGCCAGTTAATTTTTCTTTTTAATGCTCGAATATTTATAAAACTTATGAGATTTATTCAGGTACGATAGTACACTGGAAAGCATATGGGACGTTTAAAGTAGCTATTAGTGATAAAGAATATCCTATCTAATAATATATAGTCATTATAGAACTTGTTCTTCAATTCTATAGAGTCTCATATTATATTTATAGTACTGGTTCTGTAAAATTCTAAACTACTCTTGAATGCAGTATTCTATAGTTATATAGAAGGATTAATATTTGCAAATTTAAATTATTATATGGTTAGCTATTTTTCCATAAATAGAATAGCATTAAAACATGTTATTTAATAAATACATGATAGAATATGGATGATGCTTATTTAGATGTACTATTATCAGAATGTCTAAATCAGAGCTTAATTTGGTTATAAGATAATTTTATACATCTAACTAGAATAGTAATAACTAAACTTAAAGTTAATATGATATTAGAGAGTCTTACAAATAGAATTCATATTCAATTTAATAAAAAGTCAACATAAGAATGAGTGGATTTCCAAGCTTATTAAAGAGATAATATGTCAAGACCATACATAGGTTTTTGTTATATTATTCATCTCTTAATATGATTTTGTGATTTACTAATAGAATTTCCATTTCTACAGTTCTATAATTTAGTCTTATCTAAAATATCTTGCTAAAAAGGTATTCATAATAAATTATTAAAATTATGTACTATGAGCTATAGAGATATATACTTAACTAAAAAAAATAAGATAAAGTCACTAATATTTATCTCTTAGTATCTTAGATCGGTAAACCTAGTTTGTATTATAGTTTTTCATCTATGTGTCTTTGTCTTGATATTTTATATCTAATTAATTTCATTTCATAAATTAATGGTTTTTTTTTTTTGGAAATTAAATATATTCTGTAGTATTCATTTTATATTATATAATACTAGCTAGGTTTCTTGTATATAGAATATAATTAATGGTGTTCTATTAGCTACCTTTTTTAATGACTTTAAGATAAAAGATATCCCTATCCCTAGTCTACTCAAATATTTCCAGAAAGATATATGCTGAGTTAGTCTTCTCTAATCTGTGTTTCGTAACAAAATTAAAAAGGATAAGATATTTTTTTTACCCTATCTCCCTTCCTGTTAAGTCTAGACTATAATACAAATGTCCATTATGGAGATTGTCAATATATATTCAACTAATATCTTACTTTATTAAAAACTGCTTTTAAAAAAGTATCGCTTAGTCAATAATAATAATTATGTCTTATAATTTATCTCTAAATTAACGTGAATCTCGGCTACGCGATCGATCACTCCATCAAAAATTCATATTTTTCATAATTCTTATTCATCATTTACCAACCAGAACACCATTAATTTGACAAATTAAAGCTTCTGCGAGAAATCTGTGCCGTTTCTCACCACATTTAGAACACGTAATTTGCCGACGTATGATGCGCAAAACAGGTAGTAGATGTTCAACAGTAGGTTCTGGAGCAACTATGAGACCAGGTATATATCCACCTGCATGCTCTCTTCTCCACCGACCTTCACGAGCAGTTTGCCTTTTAGATTTAGCTCTTTTTTTCACCTACGTTCTGTTTCTCCCGTAAACCCTTGATCTCATCCTTCATTAAAATGTGCGAATAAAGCATTTTGACAGTCATGTTATAATACTGTTGAAGATCTCGTTTGGTGGGTAAAGAGTCTGTGACTGAACTTAGACCAGAATGGAGCCTAGATTTGCGTTTTTTTGACCTGTTTGGTTGTCAGAGAGATATCGGCAGAGATATTGTTATCAGAAGTTCCCTTTGTGAGCTTGGTCGACTCGGGAGAGGAGGGAATTAAAGACGAATATTGAGCTTTTCTAGCACACGATCCGAGCCGAAAGGAGCTAAGGCAGTAGCTGCGAAGGCATTCAGAATAGTAATCTCTTTAAAAGCGCGCAGTCGTGTCTGTGGAAATATTTCCCGGAAGTTGTCCTCAATAGAATCTATACCTAACCACATATACTCCGCAACTTCGGTACCATAAAACTTCTAAACAGCAAAATAGCCCATATCTAAGGGCTGAAAAGGATGGGAGGCATGCAACGGCATGCAAATTGGAGTTATATTGTTGTCTTTGCAGATCTGGTCGAGTTTGGCTGTTAGATGGCTGTCGTGACCGTCAAGGAATAGGAGTCTATATTTCCCCTTTGTCTGGCTTGTTGTATGTGGAATGAAGTGTTTCTGTAGCCAATCCAATCCAATGTCACTGCTAGTCCACCTTTTAAGACTGACATTGAGGGTCCACTGCTTTGGAAGGTCATCTAACCACCTAGCCATGAATTTCTTGCCCTTGATGATAATGTATGGTGGAAGGACCCGCCTAGACGCGCAGATAGTTTCGATAACAGTGACCCATTCATGATTGCCAGCCTGCAAAACACCTCTCCGACCGGGGACAAATGCTTGTGTGATCACCTTTGTGGTGGCATAGAGATTGTGAGTGCTGTATTTCTCTGATTCATGGAGACTAACCAATCCAGGATAGACTCTTCCGGAAGCCGAATAAATTTTTACGCAGCTGAGCAAGAATCAGACTGATTTGTTTGACATTGGATCCTAGCACCGAGAGTTGTGCGTGGGACATTGAAAGACCGAGCGGCAGCAGCGACCGAGGTGGATCTGCCAATCTGAATAGCTTTAGTTGCTTAGAATACGGCCTTCTTGTTGAACATATCTTTTTGCCTTTTCCGAGCGGTTTGGAGGCATAGTGCCTGTTTGAAAATAGAGGGTTACTATGGAGGCGAAAATTATGATGGAATCACTCGACCGCGTAGTCGGGATTCATGCTAATATATATATGTATTTATGATAGAAAGATAAACCTTAGATCTATTCTTTTCAAGTAATAAGCAAATAATAGCTTAGATTAAGGCTAAAGTATATTTATTATAAAGAAAAAATAGATTAAATAAGGACCTACGAAAGACTAGAAATATTATTCTAAAGTATAAAACCCTAAGCTCTAAAAGAACTTGAACTAAGTATTGTATTTATAAAGTCCTGAATTTATCTAAAGGCCTATACTAAAATTTAAGAAGCAGGTTATTAGGGTTGTAATGAACATATGTTGGTCCTGTTTTATAGAGTTAGCCTTTATTTCTATCAAGTGAAATTGTCCATTCTTACTAGGAGATTATGGATCATATTAATATATTATCTCTATTATATTCAAAGAAATGGTTGAATGACTTAATAATTATTACCATCTTATATAGAGTATCTTTTTAATATTAATAGCTCATAATAGCATTAAATATCTATTATCGTCGCTAAAGAAACTAACAGTATAATAATCTAAAAAGTAATAATGTTGCTTTATATATTAAGATTTAATTTCTAAGAAGATTTATATATACTAAAAACTCTTCCTATAGCTTTAATGATTTCTATGATTTTTCGTTTGCCCAAGATTTTTACAATATTGTAATAAAATGTTCATTGATTATTATAAAGATATCTTAAAAAAATGCTTTATTCTGATTAGAGGAATTTCTAAATATTCTCAAGAGTGCGTTTATCCAGAGAATCTTGATAAGGTTAAATATATTCTTATACATTATCTCAAATATTCTATAATATAAGGACTGTTAGACTACTAAATGATTAAAAAGCTGTTTAGTAAGGATCAATATATGAATCGTAAAAGTAAAGTTAAATATATATCCATATCAGCATTTAGACTTTTATTTACGTTTATTTTATTTGAAATTTTTGAATAGAATTATTCTACAATCCTTTATCCTTTAATCTCTCTACGTAAATATATTGAGGCCTTGATATAATCTAATATAGGGATAATTCAATGGCTTAATAGTGATACATTCTTTTCATCTTTATTTTTTCAGTTAGAAAGAAAGAGAAGTATATACTAAGTATTATATATTGAAAATCCTATAATATAATGGGTTATTTTTTATAACTACTAATAGAAAAGACATATATAGATAAAGGTAAAGATTATATTATATATTAATAGAAGTAAACATAAAAGTGCTATCATAAAATCTTTGTTAAATAGTGCTATTTTCTGGTATAAAGTATGAAATCCTTCTAAAGGATACCAGATAGATTATATAAAAGTTATAGTAATATGTTTCTCTTCTCATAAAAGAGTAGATATCTTATTTAGCTACATTATAGGGGAGGCCAAAAACCTTTAACTATTACATGAAAAAAAAATCTAGAGTCTTACAAAACGTAGAAGGTACAAGAAAAGGTCCTGTTGGATTTTCAAAAAGTATTATTAATGATGGTTACATTTACTTCATTTTGTTCCTGATATATAAATATCTTTTTATCTATTTAGGTAACATCTTTATACTTCATAGCTTAGTTTCATTACATTACTATTGTTGAAAATATATTCTATTTTTTTCGCTCTTTAATCTTTATTCTATATATAATGTCTCTATTAGCTAAGGTGGATCATCTGTTACGATATATCCTATGGACAATTATTATATTTCTTATAAAAGATTTTTATTACTAAACTATTTTATATACTTAATTACTAAAAACAAAGTATAAAGAAATATTGTAATGTTATAAGAGATATTAAAATTGAAATGATATAATAAATTAGAATATATTATTAAAAATAAAATAGAACCCTCTCTTAAGGAAAAGAAAATTAATTTCGAATAAAATATTAAGATAATAGCCAGAACTAGAAAGCTAAAAAAAGAAACTCAAAAAAAGCTAAAAGAATAACCAACCTGAAGGTATAAAACAACATGAGGAGTAAAGAGATAGGTTTGTAGTATATAGAATAAATTACTTTAATAAATATATTTTATAATTTTCTCTTAAAAAGTGGTGCTAATAAATTTTTCATCGTCTCACGTAAATTATTAGATTATTCTTCCAAGAAACGTAATTCCCAAGCGAGTCGGCCACCCCAAAATACCATATTAAAGTCGATAAATTACAACTTTATATCTCAAAAACTAGGTACTATCCTTACCCAGATATTAGTATGTACGCTTTCATAGACGTAAATAATAAATTGTATCAGTTTGAAGCCCTTTAAGGGGAGAATTTCCAAGGACGTCATTGCTGTGACTGTTCGTTGTCACTCCGCTCGCTGACCTCGTACCATATGTCATCGTCTGGG
>JAXQJQ010000181.1:0-10053 GCA_037042055.1 Penicillium sp. S103-07
GAGCAGACCCTCGGACCCAGGCCTAACTAGTACTCTGCTGTACTAGAGGGTCTACGGGGAAGGTGGAGATATCCAGTGCCCTTTGCCCAGAGTAGCAAACATCCTAACGACCCACGGGAGACCTGCGTATAGGCCACTAATTCCTTACGGACACCCACCTATCCCCGACACAAATATATCACTATAAGAGAACTTTATAACAACCTATTGTTGTTGAAATATAAAGTTATAAAATATCGAGTTTACTATGGTGTTTTGGGGTACGTAGCTCGCTTACCGAATACGTTATTAAACTACCCTTAAATAATCTTTGGATTTTCTTATTTTATTTGTTAATAGTCATAATAACGTAAAAAGCGAACTTTAAGCTCTAGGTATCTTTTAACAAAGTTTGTATTACAACCTAGTTTTAGCTAATTAGATTAATGCCCTCTAAATTCCGCTTTATAAGTAGCAAATTAGCTATTTCTCGTACTATAGACAGCCTAGGTACTCTACTATAAGCGTCTATTAAAAGGATCTATTATAGAAACGAATACTCTTTAGTTTCCGATAGTTTGTAGCTATTTACGCGTTTTCCAGGGCAAAATTAGTGGCTATTAACGCGATCGCGTAGGGCAGTACAAGGTATATTAAAGCGGCGTACTATCTTGCGAATAGAGGTAATTTCCCTATTTTAATAGCTTATATAGCTAATAAAAGGCTGCCCTCTTGTTAGATGGAATTATAGCTTGATTGACCGCGTTTTGGAGGCATAGTGGTTGGTATAAAAGAGAAGGACGCCTCTGGATGCAAAAAAATGGTTAGATGGGCGGCTAACTTGTGAATTACGTTAATATTAATATATATTAGCTAAAAGGCATCATTCGATAAATAGGCCTAATAGATTAATAGATTAATTAAAGAGCTTAATTACTCAGGGGTTTCTAGTACTTTTTGTTGAGAAACTAAATAATTTATAGTAAATATATATTAATTGCTAGTTCCTTAACTAACTAATAATAAGAATAGCTATCGATTACTATAAATCTGAAAGCTATTAAATATACTTAGGTCTATAAAGATACTACGATTAATCTTATATCTAGATATATTACTAAATATAAATAGATAAGAAGTTACTTATAATACTATCTAGGTTATATAAAAATATATTTATAATCTTTTAAATAGTTACAAGATACTTTAGTCTCTTCTAGATTATTACATAGTAGTCTATCTAGATAATATCCTAATACTTTTAGGCTTTTAAAAGGAATACTATAATTATATTAATTAGCTATTATTACTACTACCTATATAAATGTTTTATTTAATTCTCTAGAAATATAAGTTTAGAATATAATAGCTAAATAGTTATAGTTATAGTTATTAGAAATAGTACGCCTTCGGCTACTTCTAGAGAAGATAAAGATTATTTATATCTAGCTATAACTAGAAAAATATCTATTAGGTTCGCTAATATCTAGATATAGCTATCTACTATTAGTAATTTATATTCAAAGATCTATACGGATTTATGTCTTATTTTATATGCTTTTAAATAAGCTAGATATTTTATAATCAAGAAAACTAGATCTATTTAGTAGATAATTAGTTATAAAAGTATCTTCTTAATGACAAAGCTAAAGGAACTGTTAGCTATTGAAGAAGCTCTACATCTCTGTGTCTAATAAATCTACTATAAGATTAGTACTCTAATTTACTATAAAATTAGCTATTAAGAGCTACTATTATAAATAAAAGTAATAGCTGTAGAGAATACTGGCTTATCTTTACCTATAAAAATAGGATTAAAGTATCCTATTTAGAATCTTTCCTACATAGAGAATTTATATAATATATAGAGAGTTTAGATATCTAGGATACCTAGGACTATATAAAGTTATTTAATCTTACATATACTATATAGTAGTCCATGTTATATGAAGATATTAACGAAATATTATAAAAGTGCCTAAACTATTAAGATTTATATGGCTTAAAGAAAAACCTGAAATAAGAAGCTACCTAATATATAATTATAGTTAGAATACAGCCTTTAAATACTAGGGAGTTAACCTAATTAGTTAATTTCTAGCTACTGTAGTTCCTAGGGTATTTTATATAAAAAGTTATTATTATCTTGCTATAAATACTTTCATTACTGTTTAGATATGTATATCTATATAGATATATTTAGGTATTACGCTCTATTTATAAATATCTATTAATTTTAAGTAAAGGGATCTTATTTTCTTTATTTAATCTAATTAAGAGCCTATATGCTCTTACAAAAAGTAATTATTCATTCTAAGTAATTCCTAACTATGTAGCAAAGAAGCATTAAATAAATAGTATTGGAGATTTATTTTTGTTTTATCTTTCTATATTTTTAAGCCTGCTTTAACTATATACTTTATCTCTCTTACTTGAATAGTAAGACGCTTCTCTATAACATATATTTTAAGGGTCCTATTATACTATGTATATTAATATAGGAATTTAGTTAAAGATAGAAAAGAGCCTTTTCGCTTAATTTATGGGGCTAGGATTATCTTATATAAATATATATAATTCAATTTGATGCTTAAAAACATCAAAGAAAATTAACGGTTTTCGTTTAATTATAATATTAGTCTTTATTTTTAAACCTGTCTTATTTAGATTAAGAAAATTATAGGTAGTAACTTTCTTAATCTAAATATGAAAAATTCATTCTTTACTTATATAGAGCAAAGTCTAAAATATCAAACAATAGTATTATTTACCTTAGAACAGAGAACAGCCTTTTAAACTTAGTGTATCTAAATATCTTAAATTAAATAAGCTTTAATTTTTAATCAAGCTTCAAGGATTATTTTTACTATTAAAAACTTTTATTGGTAAAGATTAGAAGCTATTAGATCTAGAGAATTATAAATAATCTGAAGAGTAAAATAGTGTAAATCTTAAAGAAAAATCTAATTATCTTTCTCTCTTCTAATTCATTCTCTCTCTTCTAATTCATTCTCTCTCTTAATCTTGGTTAAATGATATATAAATAACGGGTATCAAGTCTAGTAACCGTTATTACTGTAACTGCAAACTGTCTTAAAGGGAGCTATTAATAATAAGTTATTGAATATATTATTCATTATAGGTATTAATATCTAGATCTTAGTCTAATATTATATAAATAGTTCGTAGAAAACTACACTTGGATAAGTCTTAATTAATTATAAGTTAAAGATCTTAGAATAATTTTAATCGATATTAAGAAAATAGCCTATTACTATTATAAAAGTTTAGTACAAATATAAAGCTTAATAATTACAAAGACCTAAATATCGTAAGAAAATATCTAAAGAGAATCTGTCGGGGATAGGTGGGTGGTCATAAAACTAGTATGCTATGCACAGGTCTCCTATTGGTCGATAGGATGTTTGCTACTCTGAGTATAGCACACTACTGGATATCTCCACCTTCCCCGTAGACCCTCTAGTACAGCAGAGTACTAGTTAGGCCTGGGTCCGAGGGTCTGCTCTTCTATAGGTAAGCACGCATATGCTTTACCAGTAGAAGAGTATAAATGGTGACGTAGATGGCACCAAGGGTCGTCCTATCCTGAGGGGTCGGCTCAGGTGTAGGAGGGTCTGTAATAAAGAGAAAGAAGGGAATCTCCCTGGTCTGATCTTTTAGGATGAAAAGGGCAGTAGGAGATAGTTGAGATGAAAGCTCTTGTTTTATTCAGTCTGGGTTTTGGAGCTATATTTATAGACAGAAAATAGTCAACATCTTCATGAAGAACACGTCAACCTTTGTGGCTTAGATGCTGATCAATGAGGCATTTATCAGGGCTGACGTAGGTGATCAGGGTCATCTGAACCAGGTCTGAAAAGATGGGTAGGGTAGGATACCCCAGAAAGTGAGGACAAAGTGAGAGGTAAGTGAAAACTGTAGTTCTGATATGGAAAACAAATGTTCGGATGAAAGGCGGTCAGGATAGGCAGAAACGGGAGTTTCCATGTTGAATTGGAAGACCATAGTAAATGCATGTTTTTATGCACTCAAAATCCTGACATTAGTTAATGGCTATTTTTATAAATAATTTATAATACTATTACTCCAAAAAAAGGCATATAGAATATAATTTTATAATACTAAAATTTCTTTAAGATTTATTTTTATTATTTATGTATTATTTGTTTTTCAGAATAGATCTTATTAATAGTATCTATATTACTATTTTTAGATAGAGAATTATTATAGGTTAAATTAATAATATATATCTTGGTCTATGAAAAAGCTACTAGCACTTAAATATATTATATTAAAAGAAGTATTTTTAAAATACTATATTTTAAAGTCTATCTTAGTAAAATATAGCTTAATATATATATAAAGAAAAACAGCTAAAGGTTATAAATTTATTAGATCTATAAATATTTATACTCCAATTTTAAACAATTAAAGTTAATATTAAACCTATACAATTACGATAATATCTTAGAATTAAATTATATAAATATTTTATGAGTTATACCTAAGTTTCGTGGGTATTATACCCTACTATTTTTTTCAGATCTATCTGCGTAACCCAAATCAACTACGTCAATACCTGATGACTATCTTGTTAATCGGTATCTAGGCTCAAAGCTTAATAATTCCCTTACAAAGAATTGTAGCGTATTTCTGTCTGTATATACCTCAGAAACCAGACTAAATAATATGAGAACTTTTTGTGTTAATTTACCTTCTATTGCCCTTTCTCTCTAAAAGATTTGGCCAGGGAGATTCCTTTACTATACCCTGCTCTTAAGTAGCACTTAGGATAGGATAACCATTAGTGTATACTACTGCCTATATTACCTATCTACGAAGTCATCTACGTCACTATTTATACCCTTCTACAGGCACAGTATACACTTACCTATAGAAGGACAGATACGCAGACCCAGGCCTGTCTAGCACTCTGCTGTACTAGTAGGTTAACGAGGAAGGTAGTGAACAGTGTGCTGTACCTAGAGTAGCAAACATCCCAACGACCTATGGGAGACCTGCACATAGCCCGCTATTTTCCTACGACCACCCACCCACCTATACCCGATAATTATATATATAATAATAGTATGATATTACCTTTTTAAATGTATAATAGTTTAGTAAAGGTAAAAAAACGCTAAAGTATTTAAAATATATTTTAATAAATATTCTTTTTATAACTACTAGAGCCTAAATTTTACTAATATTAATAGCTTATAATATCTATTAAGACTCTTGTACTAGATATCCTACACACCAATTTCCTTAAGATCAAATTCCCTAATGTTATAAGATATAAACCTAAAAAGTTAATCTAGAGGATACTAGTTACAAAGACACTATATAAAGATAACCTAAACTAGTTATAGTACTAAACAATTAACTATATTTAAATAGTGTAATAAAAAAGATATGTAAGTAATCTTACTACTAGCACTTAAATATCTAGAGTCTATAATAATATTTTATATATTATATTATATAATCTTTAAAAATAATAGTTTAGCTGGCTTATATTATAGATCTATATCTTTAAATACTATTAATAGACACATAAAAAAATTAAGATATCTTAAAAGCCTATTAAACTGAATATTAATACTACCTCATATCCTCTAAAATTCCTCCTTCTATTAGTACTCTATCTTATCCATAATATTAGTCTTCTTAAAGAATATATATTATATAAATAAGATAGAAAGGCTATAACTAACTATCAATAGATATTATTATATTAATAATAATAGGATTTACTAAATACTAGATCTTAGTAATACTATAAAATATAATAAAAAAGAAGATACATAAATAAAATTACATTATATAATATATCTTAGTCTTTAATCTAGAGAAATTTATAATTATTTATCTTAGTAAACTAAGGATGAGGATCTATACTACTCCCTAATATATATAAATATATATATGTATACATATTTAAGGCTGAGGCTTAATAGATTTAAAGAATAAATAGAGATAACTAAAAAGTGACGCTTATTCCATTTAGGTCAGGTTATATGTAAGCTTGCCAAGGTCGTTATGCAGGAAACGAAGTGTTCCTGATTGCTCTTGGTGGGCGATCGTAGGGTATACAATGACAGAGCCCACCTGATGCTCTATTCGTGGCCATTGTTTCTTAAGTAATGGTCGGATGAATCCTCTAGGCGGGTGGCTTTGCATTACTGGGGCGATGTGTTCGCCACAGGCAACGAGGTAGCCTTTCCAGACAGGTATTTAGTGGAAACCATTTTCTATAATAATTGGGGGTGGACGTTCCGGAGCGCAGGTCCCTTTGATATCGCTATTGGCGTCAAAATCAGCTTATTAGTCTGTGCTACGTTCAGCTTGGGAGCAGTACTTTGCAACCCAGTAGATAGCTTCGTCAGTAAATGCAGTGTACATGGGGGGAAGGATGACGTACTTGTTGCCTGCTGTACTGTGGTTCTGTGGTTCCAGAGTGGACCCATGAACTTTTTCAAAAATAGTTAGCTACGATTTATCAGGCTCCTTCCCAGCAAACTCTGGTGGAATGTCGTTGGTTGTCAATTAGCGCGCGTGAGCTTAGCCTCCTTAATATGGACTTTGAATGCCTTTCTCACGAGCTGTAGCTATTCCTTTGCCAGCTATATTTGATCTTTCTTGCTAAGAATTATATCAGCTGGCCAAATCGGTTCAGTTGCCTCCGACTTAGATTCAGGTTTAGCCGAATTCGCCTTGGTATTAGTGTGCTTACGTGGTATAATGTTGGATACAGACATTTGAAGTGAATAATACAGAGTAAAGTTAAATGTATCAGAGGATTGCAGAGTAAAGGAATAGCGAAGTGGATGAGGGGGAAAGTAAGATAAGTGAGAATAGAGAATCGAGAACAAGGGAAAGAGAAGTGAGAGATGAAGGTAATAATTTGAAATGATTTGAAAATATAAATAATCGTACTATCTAGATTTTTAGCTTAATCTAGACCTTAATCTTTATTAATATTATACTAAATATTAATAAAAGATATAATCAGTCTTTAAGAGATATATAAAGCTTTATAAAATCTATAAATTTTTTAATTTACAATATCGTAGATTTATTAAGTAATAATTATTTTACAAATACTATATATAATACTATAGTGTAGCATTAGCTACTACTAATTAATAAAGCTATCTTATATTTAGTATCCTAGGTTATCTTACTCTAGAAATAGGCTATATATCTAATTAGAAATATATTTAGAATTATAACTATAGCCGCTCTAAATACTACGCTTGACCTACTATTAAAGTATCTATAAATAAACTAAATAGCTAAAGAAATTGAGCTATAGGTGTAAACTGGTATTACTTATATAATTTTACCAAGTATAATTTTACGATAGTTATCTAAAAATAAAACCTTATAGGATAGATATTAATAGAGACATAAATATAGAAAAGGGAAGAATGGAGAAGGGTATTTTAGGGTTTCTCTAGAGGTTATCGTTAGTTAATAAAAGAACTATAAGCCCTATTTCTGACTACTATAGATAGCCTTATTAAATATCCTCTCTAAAAAAAAATAAGATAGTAATAAAGTAAAATAACATTATTATGCTATTAAAATAAAGAAAATATTCTTATTATTTATATTAATTAGTAGTAGTAGCTAAGATGATATATTAATATACCTATAATATTATAGACTTTAGATAAATAGTTATTGTAATTATTAGTCTTATTTTATATAAATACTAATAACAGTATATATATAGTATATATAGTAGAGCTTTAGAGGATTAATATAGGTATAGAAGTAGGTAAAGAAGATATGTAACTAAAAAGGAATTAATATAATCCAGTAGTTATTTTCTTAGATAGCTGGGCGTTCTCACAGTACTCTTAATACTATTAAATAATAATATTTTAAGTTTTCTCTAAGTTATTTTATGTAATTAGTAGGTAAAGATGTTTAGATTGAATTATAATAGACCCTAATATACTATACTACTTTTAAAGATAAGACAATAAATAAGTTAGTAAAAGAGGTTATTATAATATTTTAATATGGCCTGAGTTCTTTAACTAATATAGTTTACTACAGTATATTAAAAAAAAAGACCAAAAGAAAATAAAGATCTAGTAGATAATAAAATATATAATAAAAATAGAAGAAAAGTATAATAGATAAAATACACTTAAGATTTTTATAAAAAAGATACCTAAATACTAAAGACTATATATAATACTTTCTCCTATATATTCCGAAATAAAAAGATATTAGGTACTTAAGTACCCTTTTTACGAAAGTTAATAGATAGACCTTTTAAGATAAATATTTAAGTCTTTAGTTATATATTAATAATAAGAATAATATAACGTATTCGGTAAGCGAGCCGGCCACCCAACTATTTTTTCTCGTCCACACCCGTCCTTCTATTTTTTACTAACCACTATACCCCCAAATCGCCACCGGTCAGACCGAAATTTAGTTAAGTAGAAGGGTAGCCTCCTACTAGCTATTACCGCTATTTAGAAGTATAAAACTAGCTTAATTCGTGAAGCAGTACGTAGATTTAACGTCCTCGGTTCTACCCTTTAAGAATAGCTATCTAGTCACCTAAACCCCACAAAAACATACGCTAATAGCCACAGACTAACCTAAATTAAAGAAGAATCGCTAAAATAATAGATACTCTTAATAGATATATATAGAGCTATATGTAGGCCTATAGCTATATAAGAAATAGCTAATCTTTTCCTTATAAAGCGTAGAACGATACTAATCAAGTCTATCGACAAAGAATAGGTCTATAATTTTACTTAGCGTACTCTAGAGGTTTAGTTACGCTTTTTACGTCGATATCACTACGAGTAAGCAAGATAAGAGGATCTAAAGATTATTTAAGAGTAGTTTAATAGTGCATAAGCTATAGTTTAGTAATATAGTATCCTACTAAAATATATCTATAACTTTAATAAGACTAGCTTCGTGATAGGCCTTATAGCGACTATAAAAGTTATTATCTAAGCGGAACTATAGTCGAAGATTAGTTTTATAGCTAGGAAATTATAAATAGATAACTATAATCAAGTTGATTAGCGTTTCTAGGTGGGCGCTCCTATTAATAATTATCTTTTAAGGCTAAACTATATAATTAGGCTTAGTTTAATAGTCTTCTAAGAGATTAGTGCTTCGAAGTTCGTTAAAATAAATAGATAAGATTAGCTTATAATAGCTATATATAAGACTAATATTATTTATTAGTCCTTAATAGATATAGGAGTTATTTAACTCCCTAATTTAATTAAATCTACGTAGAAAATAAGATAATTTCTATCTATATACTAGTGTATAGATTATATCTTTTATAGCTACTTAATATTAGTTATTTTATAGTTTTAAAGTACTTAATATAGAACCTTAGTTAATCAGACAATATAGACTAGTATTAACTATATCGATAAGCTTAATTTTCTCGTAGTATACCTAGAGACTTGTATAAGCGCTTTTCAAGTATTTATAATTACAAATAGCTTTATAATAGCTAGTTTAGTACTATTTAACTCAGAATAAGTGCTTTTACAGTTTAATACCTAGCTTTAGATACCTATACCCTTAGGAAGCTACCTAAATAGCTAATCTAGCGCTTTTACCCAAAACATACCTATAACGCTCGCTTCTAAATTATTTAAATAGTATTATAGATATAATCTAGAAAATAATACTACCAAAAATGAAATATAGATTATAACCCTATTATTCTTAAATTATTCATATCTATTTCCTAAATAAAAGATATATATAAACTCAATATAGTAAAGAATTAAAAAAAGGATAGTTAAATTAATAATATATTACGTATTATATTAAATTATATCTTTATATATAATTTTGTAAACTAATTTAGAAATCAATCTGAATTAAATAAATTATGATATAACTCAAATCTATTTATGGCTATATATCTATTAGATTAGTATTATAAATTTAAATAATATAAGATACTATAATAACTTATAAGGTATTTATATTGCTACTACAACAAATAGAGATGTATTTTTGAAAGAAAATTAGTAAAAATTT
>JAXQJQ010000182.1:0-10035 GCA_037042055.1 Penicillium sp. S103-07
ACGTTGGGCTGAAAATTAACGTTGGGGTGAAGCGCACCCACTAGCGGAAGCGGTGTGGGTGAGCGGAGGCACAAATATGAAAAAACAAAGCTCCACATATTCCGGACACCACCTCTGGCACAAATTCACATTAGGCACGTAAAATCTGTTGCACCGCGGGGTGTGCTAAAAGCGGGAGTTGGCTGTAGTCTGATTGCTCGTGGTCTGAAGCGACCATGCGCAGCTTGGAATGGCTCTTAGTCCTAAATTTAAACCAGTCAATACCGTGGCCACTAGTTGCCCTATCCCCCTTTCGGGTGCTCGGCACAGTTACTGGACATCCCGTTTGTCATAGCTGGATCCGACAGGTCAGACATGCTGAAGTCGGTGTCCCACATCGGGATGAGAGTCTGCTTAAGGCAAAATACCGATGGGGGTTGTTTCGGCTCCTCGTTGATGAGGTGATCAGCCGCGATATGTCCATCTCGGACATAGTACATCGGCTGGGCCAGCAACCCGGTTGCGAGCATTGTCCCTCACCAACCGCACATAAAAAAACAAGTAAACCTAATACATATAATAACCCATGCTTTCAATAGCTAAACGCTACGTCTAAAAATTTCGGTCAAATCCAAGCCTTCTCTTGTGCAATAAATCATATACGAAGACCGGAATCCACATGAAGTGCCCCGTCTTAACATTGGTACTCATCTTGGGGAGTGCCAGTGGACTGATCAATGACAAGTCCTCTCCCGAGCGTGAGTCTCTAATAAAGCCGGAGCTCCATCCTTAGACGTGCATCCTTCCCAACTAATTGAATCGTGAAGTCGTTCCTTTCATTTATGATCCGCTGCCATTAGGGAGTATCTCTCCGAACGGATGGCTACGAAAAGAATTAGAAACATCGGCCGCGGGTTTGGGTGGGCACTTGTATGACTTCTGGCCCTATGTGGCCAAGTCGTCATGGATTGGGGGTGACTCCGAGTACAGTGTGCTCAACGAAGCGCTACCATATTGGGTTAACGCCATCGTTCCATTGTCCTACACTCTGGGTGATGAGCGCCTCAAACAAAATGTTCACAATATGGTGGACAACATTCTGGAGCGTATCCAACCAGATGGTTGGATCGGTCCGGAGACCTTGGCCGGTGGGAAGCGAATGATTTGGGCTCGGACATTGCTGTTCCTGGGACTGACCAACCTTGTCGAGGCAAATGCCACTTACGAAAAGCCAATTGTTCATGCAATGCATAGATTCAACATTCTTATGCACTCGATGCTCAAGAATAATGGGACAGGGATGATATATCATGATGGAGATTCCTTGACCCCAAGCGACTACATATGGTTTTTGACTCGCGTGGAAGATATGATCGTCAGCTTACAGTGGCTTTTGGATCATTATCCGAGAAACGAAACTGAGATTCTGAAAGAGAACATCGATTTATTACACCATTTTGGCTCTAAGTGGGAGGGATGGTTCACTGAGGGGAGCTACATAAAGCAAAACCTCTACGACCTGCCAGAATCAGTCACTGATGACCAATGGCCGTTCTTGCATGGCGTCACGATTGCGGAAGGTGATTCCCCATGGTTGCGTTGTCTGGTCTAAACTGATGTCTTCTTTCCATTTAGGTCTGAAATACGCAGCCGTGCTCCGACGCTCGACCTTCAATAACAGCCTATTGACAACTGCCAAAAACGGAGTTCGTTCTATCAGCTCTTCCTAATCGAAAAGTTTCTGTTGATTCTAACGATATATTCTCTCAAAGGTTGACTGGACGTTTACATATCACGGTTCGGCATCAGGGTCAATTCTGGCAGACGAACGCATCGACGGACTGAATCCCTACTATGGTTCTGAGCTCTGCACAGATGTGGAAACGATATATTCGCTTGCATATAATTATTTTGCCATTGGCGACCCAGACTACGCGGACCGTGCCGAATTAACTGCCTTCAACGCTTTGCCTGCTGCTGTCTCAGGCGACTGGTGGAGCCATCAATATATGACTCAGCCTAACCAGCCATTTTCGAAGAACCTTTCGACGACACCATTTTTTGACGTGAACACGCAGGGGCAGACATTTGGCCTAGAGCCAAATTACCCATGCTGCACTGTTAACCACCCCCAAGGATACCCTAAATTCACCATGTACAGCTACTTGAAGAAGGAGGAAGCAGGTCTTGTCCATGCGCTCCTAAGCCCAGCCCGTGTCCAGACCCACATCAATGGTAAAAAGATTGACGTTGACTGCCAAACTGATTACCCATTTGGTAGTACCCTTTCATACACCGTCGAAAGTGAAACGGAGTTCACATTTTATTTGAGGGTACCTAACTGGGCCACTTATACTCACATCTATGGTTTCGACCAGGGTGACACACCTTCGATGGATCCTGATTCGAATTTGATTCCTATCGCAATCGCGCCGGGAAGGACAAAGTTCACATACGAAATTGGAATGAGACTCAGAACAACCCCCAGGTCCAACGACACTGTGGCCGTTTACAGAGGACCACTTCTCTACGCACTTCATATTCCTCACACTATCACGTCTGGAACCCCAAAGTTCTACAACAACCAGTCTGATTTTCCCCCTGGTACATACCCCCCACAAGCTCAGGATCATATACTGTTGAACGCCACTGAATGGAATGTGGCTATCGATCCTTCAGCTTTGGTATATCATCGTGGCTCTGGACGACTGCCCTCTCCCACGTTCGAAGATCGAAGGTTGCCCATGTATATGACTGTAAAGGCATGCCTTATTGACTGGCCAATGTTTCTGAACGCTGTACCCGACTCACCAATCCCAAAGAAGGATCGAACCTGTTTGGGGGATATTTTTGAAGCTACGCTCCGTCCATACGGCAGTGCAAAATTACACATGTCCGACTTGCCTACAATTGAGCTTGTGCAAAAGCAATGACTGCTTAATGAGCCGGTGATTGCATGCAGGTAAAATTCTTGGGGACGATGGTTTTTCCTTCGCCGAATCATGACTTGGGGATTATTGTTAGTAAACTTGGAATAGGTTCAAATGCCATCTCTACCAGTTGAACGACCGACCACATCTTTTGCCTCCAAGTGAAGAGTACAAACGTCCTATGTTATCAAAACCACCCTGTCCTCGGCTTCAATAGGGCATTTCTTAGAGAGAGGCATAGGTTCAATGTACAATGTACTGTAGCTGTCGGCCGGCCTGACAGCACTCCCGCATAGCAGCATATATTTAGAGCGAGCTACATCGGGCAAATGAATTCATCATCATCATCATCATACAATATCGCGTTTACTATGGTGTTTTGGATATAGCCACTCACTTGGGTTGGCCACTCGCTTGGGACATACGTTATAAAAGACCATGAATTTAGTAGAACCCATTTTTCATAAATTTCTATTATAATTAAGTATATGCACTGAGAGGTAAAAAAGATCTTACAAATATTTATAGTCTTTTTATTAAAAGATAACGTGGTTCATCACCTGGCCGATCATATCACCTCGCCTATCACTTTCCCGACACAACAGCATCACACAGAGCAATTACACAACCCAATTCACTTAAATTAATTAAGACTACTCAGAACCACATACTCCAGATACTTCTACTTGGATCTGGCACGTTCGTGTATTATGCCCGGGCTCACCGCAGTTACCACATCGCCGTGTAGTCGCCCGCCTCTTCCGGTTGTAATCCCGATTTCGACGTATATCCCGCGCTAACTGTTCCTCGATCTCCTTCTGAGCCAAACTATCACTGCATACTCTCCAGCCAACACACCTCCATGACAAACACGTGCTTTTTTGGCCCTCCGTCGCTTACCGAGGGCTTCATTCGTCTTCCGAGTCATGCGTTTTTCTCTCTCAGCAGGGCGCTCTGGTGGGCGATTGCTTCCATACCCTTGGCTAACTGCTTGACAGCCGAGAAGATTGGTGTTGGTGAGCTCCCTTGATGACCATGAATCCGAGATTTTACAAAAGTAGACTGCGAACCGGCCTCGGTCTGGTAATGTGGCGTTTGAGAGACCAAGCGTTCAAGTGGTAGTGGGTGTTGGCGCTTTCGCGGTATCTCGGAAGTAGTAAGCTGTTTCATTTAGCCTTTTATCTCAAATCTCTCTTGTTGATCGTTACAGGTACCCAACTAGTGAACCCACGGATTTACTGGAAGGAACACCAGCATGAATTTCCCATCCTCACAAGCCTAGCACGCGACGTTCTCAAAACTCCTGCTAGTGGTTCTGGCGTCGAGCGGTTATTCAACTCTGCCCGTGATATTTGTCACTATCGCCGAGGCTCGCTGAAATCCAAAACAATCCAGGATCTTATGTTGTTTATGTGTACAACAAAGTTTGACATGGAATCTGAGCAGCTTTCTCTGATGGACGATTATCTCACCACCCAAGAGACGCAAGCCGCAAGGGAGGAAAATGATGCTCGGAAGGCTGAGTGTGAATTTGATCTCATCAGTGACAGCGAGGATGAGCCTTCAGCAGCCATATCTCAGACCGTCCAAACAGTGAGCGAGCATGTGATTGAACTAGATGAGGAGGATAAAGTTCCCCTACCTGACAATATCCATATACAGGGAGAGAGCAGTACTCAGAGGCGTTCATCAGGACGGCTTCCAGAGCGTTCAAGGCGAGATGAAGATTTTGTGTATGATTAACCATAGAGTTAGTAGAATTTAGAATGAAAGGACTTTTGATTTGAACCTTTTACAATATACCTTCCATCTAAGCTTTTATATGACCTTTGAGCTATCCCGTAAGCGAAATACTCAAAAATACGGTCAAAATCTGCACAAAATATGCTGTCGGATTGAGTGGTTCCCGTAGTAGCAGATCATCCAATGGAAAATGGAAAAAGGTCTGAATTGTCTACTACCCCTTCGTACACACAATTTATGGGGTAACATGACTAATAATACTAGCAATGCACATATTCCGGAGTGGAACAATCTAGCTCCGGTCATTAATACCGACAGAATCGTAACAACCTGACAAAGATCCTTCTTTCACTCCCTCGTGTCCTTGCTGTCATTGCTGCCTTCGCCTACACTCGTGTGACATCCAATAGAAAGATGCAATTGTCAAACAGGCTGGTATATGTTTGACGGACCCTTAGGCCCCTGATAAACCAGACTCGAAGAGGAAATTTAGGGAGAATAGGCATCACGCGAGGCAGTACAGTCCATACGTAGTTAAGCCAACTCTTTTTGCACGCCTCCCGGCACGTTCATCCGTGTTAACTACGACAAGGGTACTGTAGCCCCTGTGGGGGAAAATATATCCTTTCTCTTCGTTCGTTTCATTCAGGCCATAAGGAGTCGTCGTTAGAATAACGTAATACTCCGTAGAATGCCGAAAATGTCGAAGTGGAAAAGCCGCTCTGAGGGACAATCACAGGATCCTTCACAAATGCGCGACCGATCCAAAAAGCTGGACTTGGAAAAGTCCAATACTAATAGTTGATGGGTAACTTAGGAAAGAGGCTTGAGCAGGTGGGGGTGACCCATTTTCAAGTATCATCAACAATATTGTGCATGTGTTGTTGATGACCCCGCGTATCGACAGCCAATGTGGAGGTGATAAAAGGTCGCAATCACGACGTGGAGTTGAAGTAAGGCGCTCATAATATTCTGGAATGGGAAATAACGGCGCTCTTAACTTTCCCAAACAGGAAGTAGTTCCGACCGGCCCTCGGCGACGCTGACGTTTGATGCCAGCACCAACCACCCACTATCCGCTCTTAGTATACCCTTTTGGATATATAATCTGCTCTATTCAGTGGAGACCTTGAAAATTCCTGTAGTATTACATAGTCAGTCTTTAGTGGAGATGTCACGTTGCAGGGACAGGATTCTACATAAATACTCGTTGAAGGCCATGATCACATCGGTTAAATATATCCTTCAATTTTTCTCAAAGACCCCCCTATCAAAGTACGAAATGGTGATGGCGATTTTAATAGTTGTCATCGTTTTATTCGTCTTTTGCATTGTGAGGCCGTTGGCCACATATCTTTACGACGCGAAGGACTTTCGGAAGTACCCCAGTTTGAATTTTCTCTCTGGGTTTACGAGCCTGTCTTACGTTTGGGAGCATAGACGAAGCTTTCGTACGAGACGATTATATGATCTGCATCAAAAGCATGCCATCATTCGTCTTGGACCCAATACACTTTCCTTCGCAGACGTCGGAGCCATCAAAGACATCTACGGTCACGGAACCCCTTGTCTCAAGGATAATGTGTACGCATTGACAGCTGGAAGTCATTCTCACATGCTTAATGTGGTTGACCGCGAAGACCATGCTCGCAAGCGCCGAATGTTGTCCAACGCTTTTGCAACTCGCAACCTCGAAAAATGGGAGTTCAAGATTACCGACAAAGTCGAAAGACTTCTCAAACAATTTGACCAACGATGCACTTCACCATTGTCTCCTGACATTTTGGTCAACCCTGACGACCTTACTGTCAATTTCAGATTCTGGTCCAATCTCTTTACCGTTGACGCCATAGCCGATATTGCTTTGAGCAAAAGGCTGGGTTTACTGGATTTGGGTTCCGATGATGTTGCTGTGGATGGTTTCAATGGTTCTTCCCAACCCATCAAATACCTTGAAAGCCTGCATCGCGGTAATCGGGTCTCTTCCCGCATCATTGGGGCGACCGAATGGTTCCATTTTCTGCGTGTCTTTTCCACTACGCTTTCCCCATATCTGCGATCGCAATGGGAGCACGGGCGGAAATTTGGCAGGATTGTGACTACTTTGGCTGGCCAAAGGTTGCAGCTGCAAGAGAAGGGCAATACGTCGAGCGATTTTCTCGCATGCTTGATTGAGGATAAAAAGGGCAACGCCAGGAGTTTGGATCGAGGAGAAATCGTCGCCGAGACCAGCATTTTTCGTAAGACGTATCCTCGAAAAGCCTCTTCATTACATACTAACAATTTCACATAGTGGATGCCGGATCCGATACGACGGCAATTGCCTTGACAAATGTCATGTACTACCTCATCAAGAGCCCCCAATCATTGAAGAAGCTAAGAGAGGAGGTAGCCGGCGCTCTATTTGAAAAAGATGTTGCACTTTATTCCAAAGTGAAGAATCTGCCTTACCTGAAAGCTTGCCTGGATGAGTCGCTGCGATTGTCACCCCCCGTTTCGAGAGGTCTGGAGCGGAAGACACCACCGGAAGGCATGCAGATTTTGGGGGACAGTATCCCTGGCAACGTTACCGTTTCCGTTCCAACATACGTTGCTCATCGCGATCCAGATATTTTCCTAGCACCAGAAGTCTTCCGGCCAGAAAGGTGGCTTGAAGATGAGGAGAAAGTTAAACAGATGCGCGCCGTTTTCATACCCTTTAGTACCGGTGCCCGGGCATGTATCGGACGAAACATTACATTCATCGAACAGCAAATCCTTGTTGCCACCCTAGTCCATCGCTATGACTTTGCATTGCCCTCGGAGGATTGGAAGTTAGACTGGGAAGAGGCATTCAATCTATGGCCAGCCCAGATGCCATTGAAGATCTGGAGAAGGGATGAGAAGATTGCTTTGAAATAGCGCTGTGGTTTTTCATTGGCGATGATTTCCAGGATTGAATTTATAACATCAAGACTTAAGTGTGTTGGTTCAGTGTTTTGTTTGTTAGCAGATGATAACAGAATCCAAAGAACACATATGTACTGCATTTAAAAGGCTCAAGCCACCTTTATTTGTTGCTGCAGTTGCTTAATACGATGTCCTGTGTGAAATCCAAGTTGGTTCTCAATGCGATCCAGGAGCGCCCATATTTTGAATTTCACAGCGAGCGTCGAGATGTGTTTGGCCGCTGCGAAATTCGTTAGTCTTTCACAAACGAGATCGTGGTAATGGAAATTTACAATAATACAGTGGCTGCACTGCTTGCACCAGCGAAGCATGCGATATAGGCGAGAAGGCTATGCTTGCCACAGATCGGGCATGCAGATCTATCTCTACCTATACTGTGTGAATACGTCACGAATGATACTCGCGTGGTAAATTAGTGCGTGATGCTAACCTGTGAAACATTCTCACCTGCAAGGGATGGGTTACACCCCTCGGTGAGCAATAGCAGATGTGCTAGATGATACATGCACATTGCCCCCGCTAGGCCATCGCATTAGTTGAAAAGTTTGGAAGGTTGAAATAGGAACCCACCCATTGACGGAACGGCAAAGAACCTTTTCAGGAATCCTTCTTCCGAACGTGTCCCAAAGGATACGCCAGCAGATGACGCAGGCAAGGACTCCTGCCAGTTGTCCAGTTCCTTGATTAACCTGGTTTTGTCGCGATGAAGCCATTGTTTGGCAGCAGCATCTACCTCGCGGAAGGTATGCGCTATAACTTTGGCCACGATCCAAATGATCTTATTCCCCAAGCTGTCTTCCGCCATCTCTTGACCAGTCCATGGTATACCCCACTCCTCGGGCAGGAGCATCGTAGGACATTCATGTACCAAGGCCATGGCAACATCCTGCCGTGCATATACCCAAAATGCTGCCGTTGCCACGCCACCTGAGCTGGCATTATGTAAATTAGATTTGATTAGAGTCACAGCGCCTGATACATGTCGATGATGATCAAGGCCCGGAGAGGTAAACAGCTCGTAGCTGCTCAGTAAAACTGTCGCGGCGAGGGTGTCGCCCGAGGAATACGATGGACCGTCTAGGGCATGGATCAAATGATGGAGACTCTCTCCATAGTAGTCAACGGCGATAGATTTCCACATCTCTCCCCTTCCCACCATGCTCATTTGCCTTGCAGTGATTGCGCATATGGAACTCAGAAGTAATGGAGATTCAAGAGCCCATTTGACAATGGTATGGGTAAGATGCAGATCATTGTCAAATAGGCCTACCCATGTTCCCACTCCATTTTGGTCCTCTTGTAATAAAGTGACCTTTTCGGCATCAATGGATGACGTTTGAGCGGTTGGTCTTGGTTGGCTAGGCGAATTCACATTGCGAAGCGGGCCAGCAGATTTGTTGAACACGTCCCAGGTGGAGGTCGGAAAGTGAGTTTCTGGCTCCACAGTTTGTGATCGAGAGCCCGAGGAATTCCAATTTGAGGGGACTATGAAGTTTGATGGTTCGCAATCTAGGTCCAATCTCTGACAGCGCCCACAGCGAGGACGTCTTTCGTCGCACTTTGTATGGCTGGATCTGCAGCGGGTACTGGTGAAATGCGTCGTTCAGAAGACTAATCACCTTACGGTCTCAATAAGCTTTTGGGTCTTACCATCCTGACTGAATCATTAGATCTGCTCGTTTTGCATGAAAACAGCAAAGTTGAACATACCTGTCCTGCGCCGCTTTCCTCCCTTCCTTGGGTCAACTTTCTTCATCTATTTCGCGATCGGAAGCGCAAGCAACAGTCCTCTGTTGAATGATTAGATTGATGTCGTGTAATTTATTGGCAGCTTACGTGAGCTTGGTGTGTCGGTGTACATACAAGCGACGACCTTGGGGAGGGGGACGTAAGAGAAAGATGAACTGGAAAGTGGTGCAGGTGCCGCTCTCCCTGGTTTCCACATTCCCCGCTCCCGAAGTTCTCCACCGTAGATCCGCAATTGGAGAAATTGGAGAATGGCAAAGCAGCAGCGATAATTTGGTAGATAAATTTGTTATTCAATTTCCAGGAATACTTCCACTGTTAGGCCTGCGAACAGCGTGGGGTTGAGGATGGGGGGTGGTCGCGCCATATTGCTAGGGCTAGCATTGGGTGACGCTGAAGACTAATAATAATCATGGGTTAAGTTGCTAGGGATAGAAAAAGGGGAGAGGGGCACAGAGGTACAGTGACGCAGCAAAAGTTTGAGCACCCCCTTGACCCGCACCCCTATTATTACGCAATATTCTGCCAGCCTAAGGAAATTGATAGGGACACCCCCGACTTTACTCGGGCCACCCCTAGTTTTGTAATATTCGTGATTAGGTAAGGAAATTGATCATGTGATTGTATTTGAAATACTGTTATTCTTCCCGTTATTTACAAGACCGTCGTGTATGCCCAACTTCACCGC
>JAXQJQ010000188.1:0-17561 GCA_037042055.1 Penicillium sp. S103-07
ACCTCTCCCTGTTGAACGTCCATTTATCACGCATCAGTGGACTATGGATCTTTCTCGCTTAGCAAAACGCAGAGACTTATTGATGCAGAATTGCGTTGGGTCTTCAAGCGGCGGCAGTACCCCACTCTGAAAGTTCGAATACAACTAATAATTCGGACTCTTCATTAAGATCAGTATCCGGGGCATTCCGTAAAGCCCTCATGCGTAACAATAAGATATACCACCAAATTCTTAATTCCCAGGGCTGGACACTGCGACGACCGGGCCACATAGAAGTTCGTTAGAAATAAAAATCTAACAATGCAGCTGTCGCGAGATATCAAAACAGATCCACTTCTGTTGTGAACCAATACAGCAATAATATTTCTACAATTATGGAGTTGATCCAATGCTCGTTTCCCGAAAACGTTATTGTTCGTTTCGGTAACTTCCCGGCGGGGTAGGGGGCGGGTGACGTCAAACGTTCGATTTTCCCCTTGCGTAGCAACTCTCGTGTTCTGATTGGCGGGTATCACAACCGAGCCGAAGCACGCTCTCAGACCGGAACAAGGCCCATTAGACCCAGAGTCCATGATACTCTCCTATCAATTCAGCTACCACCACGTTCCTGCCTACAATTTGAATGATTCTAGCACTCTTATCCGCCATTTCCGGACATCACCGTGCAGGCCCTGTCAGTGATACCATTGCATGAACAGCCTGATCTTCAAAAGATGATCAGCGAGAAGGGATCACACACTATGGCCAGATATGAAAAGAGCCTTGGCATTACTGTGGAACCGACTGAGGTTGCGCACACCACCCTACAGGGCAAAACCACAATGACCGCCGTTCGGTTTCATGGTCGAGGTGATATCCGCCTTGATACAGTTGAAGAACCACAATGCGGGAAAGGCGACGTCAAGGTATTTATCCTTACTCGATCCAGGCTAGTAGACTGACCTGCCAGTGCAAAAGCCAGGAAAATAGCTGACACTGATTTCTCCAGATAAGACCAGCTTATGTTGGAATCTGCGGGAGCAGTAAGCGAAGGTCCCAGCGGCATGCAGAGCAAACTGGGACACAACTGATGTTCGAAGATATACACGAATATACAGCTGGCCCTGTCCTCATCCCGCAAACACCTCATCCGATTACAGGCTCTAAAGCCCCGGCCACTATGGGCCATGAGTTTAGCGGGATTGTTGACGAAATAGGTGACGACGTAAAGCACGTCTCTCCAGGTCAGCGAGTGGTTGTCCGACCGACCATATTTGACAGAAGCTGTTCAACCTGCAAACAAGGCATCGAGCACTGCTGCCAGAACATTGGGTTCATCGGTCTAAGTGGTAGGCGATTTTCAGTGCTTATATGGCCCGCCAACCTCTGACATTACGAATCGAAGGCTATGGTGGCGGTATGGCGCAACATGTCGTCGCCCCTGCTGAGCACTTTTATCCCATCCCCGAAAATGTTTCTCTCGAAACAGCGGCTTTAATCGAGCCACTAGCGGTGGCTTGGCACGCCGTAAATGTCTCCCCTTTTAAAACCGGGGACAATGCCTTGGTTGTTGGCGGTGGCCCCATCGGCATCGGCGTCGTTCAAGTTCTTAAGTTACAAGGTGCCAAGGAAATCGTAGTTGTCGAACTCGTGGAGAGCCGCAGGCAGCTTGCTAGAGACTTCGGCGCGACACGTGTCCTGGATCCTCGGGNGAACAATTGTTAACATCGCGGTCTGGGAGAAACGGCCAGCAGTGCAGGTGAATGATTTGATGTACCAGGAAGTGAAGTACATTGGGGCAGCTTTATACGATGAGACATCCTTCCAAGATGTGATCAGGGCGCTAAGTTACGGTGAGATAACGTATTATTAGATACTGCACAGGGTCCCGAACGCTAATCAATGTAAAGGGCAACTGAATCCAGCTAAAATGATAACTTTGAAGATAAAGCCGTATGAAGTGGTGGAAAAAGGATTTAAGGCTTTGCTTGAGCAACGAGATCGTCACTGCAAAATCCTGGTCGACGTTCAAAGTGATTGGTGAATACGTTAATCCTTCCTTGTACTGACAGTTGTGAGACAAAGATTTGAACGATGCTTCGGAGTTGATAGAAGAGATCTCGGGTTCAATTTGGTGCCGTGTACCGTGCTCCTGCTCTCTTGTCTTCTATATTTCTTGACTTTTAGCTACCTACGATTATAAATTTCAACATTAGCTTAACCGCGCTCGCGGAAGACAGTGAGCCAATCTACGGTATCGCAAGTTGCTTCGTCACCTGCCATCGGCGGTTGTTGTTGGCGGTCATCAGAATAGCCTGGAAATGATCTGCTTCGTCGCCATCGTCAACCGACTGAAGTTGAAGTCTTCCTGGCTCTACTCCCGAGCAGAACGACGGGATTCGACATCGACAGGCTTTACAAAGTAGTCTTTCTTCTTAGTCTTGGGGGGGATGACTTCTTCAACGGTGAGGTGTTCAAGGGTATCATTCGCTTCGGCCGCACTCTCAAACCCACGTTCCAAACTGATGAAATTAGTCTTGCCGCCTATTTGGAGTCGATTGTCTGGAGCTCTGAACCGGATATCTGGGTCTGGGGTCTTGTCCACTGACCACTTGCGTCTAATTCAAAGCCTAGTTTAGGGAAAAAAAAAAAAAAAAAAAGAGGCTCATAATCAGTTGAAACTCTGAACTGAAGTACAAGTCAACTGCGAGGGGCCAGGGCGAATACATTACAAACGCACAAATACTGTACTCTAATTAAATGCATGTCTGCTATTTTCAGCTAGGTATAGAGCAAAACCATGCCTTATGATAGCGCATTTCTCACTATACTCAACAGCTTCCCCCCAGCCTACTGTTCACCTCGCGGCATCATTCAACACAACAATAGTATATTTATTACTCACCACTTAACAAATAATACGAGACTATATTACAGTCTAGGGAACGTACCAAGACATCAAGGAAAAGCAATCGCTAGCCCCCAGGCAAGGATCAAAAGGTGTTCACTTTCTCTTCCACGATTTTTAAACGCTCTATTCATCCGTCATATGATTGTGTGGCCGATCGTTTCGGTGCTCTACCTCTTCGTTATGTTCCTTCACATCTTTCGGCAGATCCTCTCGCAGGTGGCCCTCAAAATCAGCGATGGGCGAGTCCTTGCCATCATGAAGAGTAGGGTGCGCCTTGTTGGAGGGGATCGGGTGTTTGGGTGAACCTTCGGCACCGCCGGAGTCCCGCTGGGCAGAGCGATCCTCGCCATTTGACTTAAAGGAATCATGGCCCTGTGTTCGGCGGCTGGAAGGGTTAAAAGCTACTTGACGGAAGCCGAGGATAGAGGCCGGCCCCTGCAGTCGCGGTTGAAGCCGCAGTAGTGTCATTTTGGGTGTTCAGGGGGTAGATGGATTCTTGGATAAAAATGGTAAAATATCCGAATAGGCTCACACCTATGTAATGTACTCTTGCCATATATATTTATTGACAGACGGCCATTATCTCAGCATCCAAATCAAGTTTCTAGAGCGTGGAGTGCGCAACCGTATGCCTGAGTACGCAACACTCCTTGCTATGACGTATAAGCTTGTCTATGACAAGATCCGCAGTGGGGAATTCGCTGATGGTACAGGTTACCGACTACAACAGGCGTACCATTCTGTGAAACTCTTCGATATACCGGCGTTTAGCAGCGTCAAAGCACCGCGAATAAAGGTGTGGTTGACCACGACTGATACGATCAGTCATATTAGAAGCTCTTTGCGACCACCTCGAAAAGCCTTACTTGTATCTTGGCGGCTTGAGCAGAATTTTATAAGGTTCCCAATTTCTGATCTATCTCTTGAATTACTTCATCTCAAGCCATACGGAAGGGGCATTTCTGTGGGAGGACTATGTTATGCAACTCAATACAGACAATAAAGTTCCTGCACTTTCTTCAAGTTCCCAGCATCGAGCCGGGGGAAAGCCCAACAACGCCTCTCAGTTTCAAACAGTTCCTGTCTTATTGCCAAATACCACACCCTACTCCCTGGCATGCAGTAACAAGGTATACGCGAGCATTATATAAGTCCTTCTATAGATATGTAAAGTGTACTACATACTGTATACGAATTAGAGCCTTGTCGGCTGCGATGGCTTTGAAGAGCCACTTTGAGGCTTTCTTGGTATTGTTCTTTGTTTTGATGTAAGGCTGGTGCATATTAAAACTAGTTGTTACGGAATATCCCAGGCAACTGTACCTCCTGGTGCGTCAGATACCAGTAATGTTTCCATAAAAGGCAGGTTCGTCCTTGGGAATCAAGTTGGTTCTTTTTGGTACCTTGATTTTAATCAAAAGAAATGATGTCATAATGATTACCTCACCCGTGACAGACAGAAGAGCTAACCGATATGAACTAAAATGAACGAGCCCTTCCACGGGTTCGAACCAAAGTCCGAGCCAAAGAAGTCCATGGTTCGAATGTTAAAAGTTCCCAGAAAAGTGGGGAGAGCCTATGCGGGCGCGATTCAGTGGGAGCTCGGACGTTTATGGAGCCGGAGGCACGGTAAATGACGCATTTCAGGTGGCGAATCGCGGGTCGCACTCAAAACGATTAACCGGCTCACAATGTTGATCGCAACACCCCGCGTTCCGCTCTTGTTACAAGCCATGCCAGTCGACGTCATATTCCAATTACGTGCAATTCGAGCTCCTCTCCAATCTCATCATTTCTGTTTCAGAACCTTCTTATGCCCTTGCCGACCAGGCCCGCCAATAAGCGCTGGGAGTTCCGCGTCGTCCGTGTGATTTGAGTATCAGCTTTGAGGGTCGCATGTCCACTACTTGATGGCCACTCCTGAGCACTTCAGTCTGGTCCATGACATTACAACCACTGAACGTCGCAATGTTCTGGAACGGTTAATGAGTGTCGCTTTAAAGAGGACTATTACTGCTGCCGAATCTTGTAGCACCGACAACCGGTGAAGTCAAGGAAAGACTTGAATGCGCGAAGCCCTACGATAACGCAGGACCCGTGGTCTCTGTTTGTCATTTCACCTGACTCTTCTCAATGTTCCGCAATCGGTAAGTTCGCTGCGTAGATAGGATTTACTGGCGAAGGATAGATGCTGATATCGCTGAATTTATAGGAAAAGCTTCCAGAAGCCTGATGATGAGCTCGTTAACCGCTTCCGACATACCTTTGCAGATGTCATACCGCGACGAGACAGCGACAACAGACCAAATGACACTCTGAAAGCAAGCGATCCCATGATGTCGGCAAGGTATGCTGACTGCGGCCATCTGGGTGCGATGTCTGGAGCTGGGATGGTAAATGAGGAACCTACGCCGGTGGCCGACATAAAATTGGAGGAACACAGCTTGAGAATGTCCGACGAGCAAGCGCCACGCAACTTGCAAGACCTTAATTTCACGCAGTCGTGGGTGGATTCGTGTCCGATGACGACCTTCGATTGCCAGCACCCTAGTATCTACACACCCTACTTGGGTAGAATGAGCGTCATTTTCCACAACCTGGCGGGTGATCTGCACACACCCACGCTAGATCAGAATATGTTTACTCCGCTCTCGCTCTCAAACCCTGTGGATGACGTACGGCCCAACCACCGGCCAGGTCTCGGTCAATTCAGTCAGCAAAATCTCGTTCAAAACATAACGGACATGAAACTGGGGCAAATATCTAACGCACCAAACGCATTCGTGCATCGTGATTCTGGCTATGATACCATGGACGAGTCTATGGATGGTTCTATACGAGCATCAAGCATTACAGCCTCTACGGTCTTAGCGACGACGGATGCTACGAGCGGCATGCCCAACCCCAAAGATGACAAGTAAGTCAGTTAGGACGTCGACGTTTCTATTTTTTGCCCTTGTCTGACCACGGTCTTAGTTTCCGCTATAACGTAACACTTGATGCTCCGACCGCAATGGTCAGACATGCGAGGGAAGTGCCTGTGTCCTACCTCAACAAGGGCCAACCCTACAATCTCATAGTGATGGACTCCAACCCGCCTATTGTCAGCTCTGAGCCGCACAAATATCGGACTTATATTCGAGTCTCCTTTGAAAACGAGGAGCAAAGATCGAAACCAGGGACTTGCTGGCAATTATGGAAGGACGGTCGGGGTTCAAATGAGGCACAACAGCGCGGACGGAAGCTTCTGGCTGTAGAATATGTGGGCCAGTTCCAAGGTGGCAGTGACAATGACAAGCAATGCCGGGTTCAGATTGAGCAGACATCATTCGACGGCTTCTGGGTTACCTGGACCGCCAATCCATCTACTGGCCGTTCGGATTGTACCATTCCCGTGCGTTTTAATTTTCTCTCCACCGACTTCACTCTCTCGAAGGGTGTCAAGGGTATTCCAGTCCGTCTTTGTGCGAAAACAGAGCTTCTATCACCAAGGGAAGAAGTCGGTGCCACACGCGTGCCAGAGGTGTGCTACTGCAAGGTCAAAGTCTTCCGCGACCACGGAGCCGAGCGGAAGCTGTCTAATGACGTCGCGCATATTAAGAAGACCATTGAGCGATTGAAGCAGCAGATTGTGCAGGTGGGTATTGGTGGAGGACTCGGCAAGCGCAAGCGTGGTAGCAATTCTGCGGCCAGCATCAAGAGGACCGATCGGCCCATGAATGTTTCCAATCACAAGCGTGCCCGGTCGATTATTTCACGCGATGGGGCGCCGAAAAGGATCTCGCAAGATGACTTGCTAGCCAAGTTGTTCACGATGCAGGAGATGTTGTCATCCACCCGCACTGTGAGCGTCCTGACGCTCCGCGGTGACATGGAAGATGATCCTGACCTTTACCCAATTCGGTTACCAACCAGTGGTGGCTTTGTCAAGGAGGAACCACTCAGGCGACAAAACACCGATGGTTCGCACTCCACGGAGGCCTTGATTCCTTCTGTGATCAGCAGCAATGTCTCTTTGGATTCGCATCAGGCGCTTTCGGGTCGGCTGGTTAGCTCGGAGAATCCCACTATCGTGCAGAAAATCACGTCGCATGATACAAATATCTCACCTCGGTCCATTGCAGCTGTCGATATCGACCTAGAATACCGACCACCCGTGGAGCGGCCCCCTAAGCCCAGTAGGTTTCCCACAGTAGATATTGTGACTATTGGCGCTAATGTTTTCCACAGCCGCATGTTTCTATGTTCGATTTTTGGAGAACGGGGAGCGTCCACCTGACTACTACCATGCAATCTATTTGGCCAAACGTACTCTTTGGAACTTGGTGAAGAAGATTTGCGAGAAGCAAAAGTTCGATCCAGCACGTGTCGCCCGCATCATTCATGTGAATAAGGACGGCACACCGATCGTGGTTGACGACAATGTCGTCCGCGACATTCCCGAGGGCCAAGATATGATTGCCGATATCTACGAAGCGACCAGCCCAGACGTCTGCGGCGATGGCGGCCATGCTGGCACCCCGGTGGAGATCAAGTTTAAGTACTAATACCGTTCCGCATAGACCCTGCATTAAACTTTGTGTCGAGTTCAGCGAATGCAATAGTTTAGAATTGCGTGCGTCTAGTGGAAACAAGGCGTGCCTTCGGTCGGATGAAAGATGTCTCCGGATACGTCTGTGATTCGCCTTTGTATAATTCTTCGCGAAGGCGGGGCCATGAGCATTGAGATGAATCTCTCGGAGCGTTTCCTTGGCAAAAGAACGGCGTGTCGGGCTGGTGAACGCACGAGAATGCTATAGAAACGAGTAGCGGCCATTCCTGTACCCCTTACCTTCCTTACCTTGGAAGTTCCCCCTGCAAGCACGAAGGAAATAACGTGAAGAACACAAAATAGATTTATGTGTGGGGAAGACGTGCTGATCGCAAACGAGTGCTGAGTCGCTATAGTCGGAAGTCAGGAATTGTCTGTTTTGCGCAAGCGAGCAGATCTGGGAAAGAAACTTTCAGTCGTAGGGTATCACGGCTCTTACTTTTGGTTGAACTTGGAATGAATTTTTGGTTAAGAAATATACTGCAAGGAACTATTAGATATTATGTATAAGGATCTGCCGAAAGATGTGAAGGAACATACCGAAGAGGTAGAGCACCGAAACGATCGGCCACACAATCATATGACGGATGAATAGAGCGTTTAAAAATCGTGGAAGANNNNCCTGGGGGCTAGCGATTGCTTTTCCTTGATGTCTTGGTACGTTCCCTAGACTGTAATATAGTCTCGTATTATTTGTTGAGTGGTGAGTAATAAATATAGGGAATTGATACTCCCACCACCCCGCCTTAAAATCTAGGCATCTATATTTTCTGCCAGCAGATTCTGGCCTTGTTTTTTAGGTGTCTATTCCATTCACCTTAATAACTAGATAGAATTCTGGTGTGCTTAGTAAAATAACTGGTTTTTCAGCCCATTATATCGCTCTCTCCCCGTTCAATTAAACCATCCACATACATCTCCATCCAGTACCCAATCAGATACGTCCATACTGATTACTCAGCATTTCCCTGGCCTCCACGCTGACTACTACGCAGGGCCCTCCGATCTCCGACGGCGACTGCGCTTCCACGCCCTCCACGCCCTCCACGCCCTCCACGTCCTCTAGTATGACCCTGTTCTCCCTGTCCTCCGCGACCGCGTCCTGATGGGCGCCCTGGGCTAGCCCTATGGCGCCCACGTCGCCCACGACCTCCACGACCTCCTTCCTGCGACGGCAGAATATACTCGAATGCTGATGGCTCTCGCTGGGTTGAACGGTCGAGCTGTGTGCTCTGCTGTGTGCTCTGCTGTGTGCTCTGCTGTGTGCTCTGCTGCGTGCTCTGCTGCGTGTTCGACGCCTGCGAAGGCTGTACGAAGTTGGCCGCTCCACGTGGCCTTCCACGGCGCCGAACAGGTAGCGGGTCTCGCACTAGGAGCAGAGGGTTGATAGGGGGTGCCTCACCGAGCTTGTATAGATGCCACTGCTGGTGGAAAAGCTCAGGTTCGAAGCTTTGGTGTGTGTCTTGGTATTGCTTGATAAGGTGGATACATGGAAAACCGGTGGTTTCCTTCGATCTGCACCTGCAGTTTGGTTGGATGACTGGCTTATCTTGCCCTTCTGGTAGATAGTAGTGTCTGATGCTCTCTACATGCTTGATCGCTCTCGAAGAGATCAGGTATGTGAGGTTTGTGTATAGCGATGATTGGTTAGTAGCTCTGCGGACCTGTTCACACGCAATAGTATGCTGGATATTAGCATATTGGCGGTTAACAGCGCGCTCAAAATTTGTCAAAACAACCAGAAGATCATTAGCTGACGTATGAAGGTCTTTCTTTAGTAGCCAATGAGCTGCTTCAGTTCTTGACGTCGCTGTCTCACCTAGATGGAGATAATGCGCTGTATGAAGACGTAGAAACTGCTCAGGGCAGTCATCAAGCCACTCAGACTGAATGTACTGAAGAATAGGCTGAAAAACTGGGTCTTTGTAAGACTCTTTAAACCAGTCCCAGCGCTGATCGAATATCTCTTTTGAATCAGCGTAGATGACCCGATTAAACCGCTTCGGCATCTTCTTCCATCCATTATAAACCATCTTTCGTAGCTCATCCTGAAGCTCATCCTTAGTCTTAGGCCTATTAGACTGGATAGGTGTAGGATTATCTGCTTGGTCAAGCGTAAAGCCAAGACTCTCAGGTAGAGAGACGCCATCTCTGCGAGCGATAGCGATCTGATCTGAAAGACGTGGGCGTGCTATCTCGATATGCCAGATACAGCTGATAGTCTTTGTAGAAGGAAAGACTGTCTTGATAGCTTTGATCAGTGCGCGCTCTTTATCTGTCAATATCGTACGTAGATATGATAGATCGATAGAGTCGTAACCCTCTGCAAGACAGCGTAGGATAAATTCATAGCTATCCTCCTTCTCATCTTGGATAAATGCGAACGCGATATAGCAGGTCTGCCCAGTAGACGCTAGGCCCACAATATCAAGTAGCGGAAGCCCGTATCGATTGGTTTTGTATGTGCAGTCCATCGAAATTACCCAGGGATAATGCCTCAGCATCTCTAGACCAGTTCGATGTATACAGAACAGAGCAGTTAGATGGCCATCATCGTCAAGCTCATGCCTGAAAATCCAGTTATTATCCTTTGGAAGCTCCACTAAAAGCGCCTGGATAGGCGTTCGGCCAGCTAGAAACTCTGTACTGAGCTTCTTTCAGCGGTTGTAGATATCCCGCGGGATCAAAGCGCAGCTGGAATCCTCCTCGCGAAGCCCAGTTAGGACCTGACGCGTAGTGTAGCCTTGCCGAAGATAGTGGTCGATGATTGAGGCCTTTGCAAGAAGCTCTTGAGTACGATGGATATGCTGGGTCGATAAAGGAGCAGGACCATGGTTATGGAGCGTCTTCTCATTCTATATCTAGCAACCACAACAGTCGGATTTTTGTCCCTCGTTCGGCCGATCAGCCGCCAGATCGCTATGGGTACAGTCATATTCGAAATCAGTTTTAACCCCGCAATCTCACGAATTAATTCCCGAACCCCAACCCGAGGCGCTTTAATCTAATTTTAGCTCTTCCACTGGTGATTCCTGCTGGGGTGTATCGTATTCACTGGTACAGTGGTCTTCGTTTAGTTTGAAACACCCTGTTTGGCCGCCTTTCGCTACCGCCCGCCATATTGAGCTGACCGCCCCTCAGTTCCTTCTCACAGGCTAACTTTATAGCGTGGAATGCGAGGTTTTCACTGGCAGAAAGCATGGTAGAAAATTATGTAATCTATAGGGGGGTTTCAAGCTAAACGAACGCCACTGTGTATCATTGTTATAGTACTGTCATTCCTCGTAGAATCCGATGGAATTAGGGTTGGCGTAATAACGTAATTGGCGAACTAATTACGAAATATTGAAATTTCACTTTTTTTCCCTCTCTCATTTCAATTAGTTACTCGTATCATTTATTCCTTATGGAGTTCTACTTCTCTGGTCGATACCATGTTGAACTTCCTTTTGGCGGAGAAAGGAAATCCCGCGACGAAATACTGTCCTGCAGGGCAAGACTATCCACAATGGAGGCGTAACACGCACGGATGAGAGTTGACATGTATGCACTGTGACAAATGGAGCCTGCCAACCGACCTTTGAACCACATTCTCATTAGTCCGCTTAATTCTCAATCCGAACCTGTCTTCTTGCACAATCCCTTCCAAAGTAGAAATACGAGGGATTCATTGATAGAACCCGAGACGTCCAGCTTATAAGGTGCTCGGAGGTCAATAGAACGAGTCCAGGGAGTATGCAAAAGGCATTAGTAGCTCCTGAAGTGGGCAGGTCCCGGATGGCCGCCTGTGCGTCAACGCGAATGCACACGCTATAGCGTCGAGGAAGGTGTCGAAGTTGACATTCTATAAAACCTCATTCTGTAGTTCGTTCGACTTATTCGCTGTTTCTGACCAAGAATGGTTTGTTAACCAGGGAGCCTCCTGCCATGCAGGGGGAGGAGACACGCATGGCTATCATTGAACGCCTTCGCAATTCTGTACCAGAGGCCATATAGCCTCATGACCTCTGCAGAACCTGCAATTTCACTCCCTCGCTTCATCCGCAGAAATATCTCAGCATTATGGAATGGAGGCTCGAACCCCTGCGCATAAGAGAACAAAAACAAGTTGTGCATGAAAGACATGCAGGATTTAGGGCTTCAATAAATATCCTATGCCTAGGATCGAGGTTCTTTGTTCTGCACTGTATCTGCGACTAGAGTCTGGCTAGTCTCGTTTTGATTAATATTGTGGAAGTCGAGGGTTTCCGAGTACCTGTTAAAAATCATTGGAATTTGGAACTTGACGCGCGGGTCAAACACGTACATCATAATCTTCCAGGTGTCCGTGGGCAAATCGGCGTCGTCGAATGACCAGTCAAATTTTTCCTCGGCGACCGGCTCGTCCGTCGGGTCATGGTAGGGGAGGAGATACTCGTGTGACAAGGCTACCCCCGCTCGAGTTCGCTTCTTCGGGTCAAATGCCAACATACGCTCAAGTAGGTCCACGGCTGTAAACTTTTAGCGTACATATGGTAGGGAAGGACAGCAGGTGCGGCACATACCATCAGCCTCGACATTTCGGAACCTATTCGCCAGAGGTTGGCGCTCGCGCTTCGGTAATGCCTTGACAAACCTTAAAGTCTGTATACACGAGGAATTAACAATCTCGCCACTGGATAAGAAGCTATGAATGACTCACGTTCTCACTGCAGATTGCCTGAATCATGTCATCTGGCGGAGTCCCCAGAAGCTCGGTGATAATCGAAAATTGGTCCACATGATTCTTCCCGGGGAACAATGGTTTTCCATCCAACATTTCGGCAAAGATGCAGCCCGCACTCCAGATATCTACCTCCACGTCGTACTTCTGCCAGGTGAGCATGATTTCGGGAGCTCGGTAGTATCGTGTTGAGACGTAGCCGGTCATTTGTGGGTCCTGGATACGTGCCAGGCCGAAGTCACAGATTTTCAAGTCGCAGTTTTCATTAATGAGGATGTTGCTAGGCTTTAGGTCCCGATGAATCACGTCGGCGGAGTGGACATATTTCAGCCCACGCTGCGGGTTCCGTCAGTGGCGAGGCGGAAATTCTCCCTGGTAGAAGTCATACGAGGATTTGGTAAAGAAAGTACTGGATGAATTGCTTCTTAAGCGGTCGAGAAGTCAAGATGCGGTGAAGATCGGTTTCCAGGAGTTCTGTCACGAAATAGCTGCGGTCATTAACATGTTGCGTCACGTCTTCGTTGGAGGAAACAAAGCCATACATATCTTCAAGGGGAGAAATGAAAAGGTCGCTCAGGTTGATGATCTGCGGGGATATCAGTACTCAGGCGCAGCAACCGCAGGATGGAAAGCTGGGAGACGCACGTTCTCATGCCGGAGATGCTTAAGCAGTTTCAGCTCCCGGTAGGTGCGCTTGGACAGGACAGGGGTGCTGAACGGATTGATGATCTTCTTGACTGCGACCGGTTGGCCGGTTAATTGGTCTCGCGCCGAGCTTTAGTGGACACATTCCGATCAGCTCTTAGGATTACCGCAACTCGGGATAGCATAATGTCAAATATACCAGACCTGTCCGAATGCACCTATGCCCACCGGCTGCAATTCTATATATCTAGAACCCAATTCTCAGCAAATGATTTCCTGGAGCAACGGCAGGACAGTACTGACCGGCTAGTGATCTCGAAGGTTGTGCCAAAGACCTGAGATCGCACGAATTCCGCCATTTTGGAAGGAGTCAAAATCTCGGCGCAATGTAGTGGTGAATCCTTTCTAGAGCAGTCGTAGAAGCACCAAAAGACAACGCCGGAAGAGGAAAGGGGCACTGATGCCGGTGGATGTGGGAGGATGTGCCACGGGGCCCAGAATAGCGGAAAGCGACGATGACGTCGGTGACCAGCAAAGCAGGTTTTTACGCAGATGACTAACCCCTTGCCGACGGCGGCCCACGGTAACCCTTAAAGCGAAATACGCATTATCTCTTCCAAATAAACTCTGCCCTCCGGTTCCCCCTTCTCCTTTCTCCCCACCTTTTTGCCTACGCAGCATTCCCGAAGATGGATCTAGCTCGTTAAGAATATCTGATTCTATTGGAGGCCCCACTCTGGCCGAGAGATAACCGTACCGAAATACTATTTGCTCTCTTCCACATAAGTCGAAGGGCTTTTTTTTGCCTTCTTCCCGCACAATGCCACGTCCTGTCTCACTGCGAGAGGCCCAGCACAACTTTTTTAGCTTCGGTACCACGAGGGAACGAGATTTTTACAAGTAAATTAGCCCACGGTTACATCTGCTACGCCTCTACTCGACTGGCCTGGGGACCTGCACAGGTACTTGCCACCACAAACACATACCCTACAACATGTCAATCGGGAGAGCTCTTCGGCTGAAATTTTCGCCCAATCGTCTTCGATTCGTCCTTGACCGCATTCGCTCAGCTGGGCGCTTTGCGACTGGATGCACAACGTGCCATCATCTCTCTTTTTGTCGACATGAATAGCACATACTTACCGAAGCAACTCGAACACTTAGCCTGCAGGATGACAGAATACAATACTCGGGATGACCGTAGTTTCTGTAAAGCAGTTGCAGACTCTCAGCAATCAGCACAGAGTTCCATGGACTCGGTCTGCGTAGTATCTGATTTGACCCAGGACGATGTCTGCAAGGATCATCCAGATTTCACGGCGTACCCAAACGAACGTTTCTTGGCTTGCACTCCAATAACCAGCCCGATCACTTGAAAATTTTACACGACATGGCGACCACGGTGATGGATTACCTGATCATGAATGAGCCGGCCTCGAGGCCAATATGTCCGAGGGAAGCGCATGATTGTCGGACAGGGACGCTTTCTAGAAGGGAAAGGCAGTCTGCGCACCTCATGACTGGAAGAGGCCGAGGAGACTACGACCCCTGGCCAAGACCGTGATGTGGAAGGACATGCAAATTACCAGCAACAGGAAAAGCGACGTTTAAATGACATGGGTCAGGACATGCCACAGGGAAACGACAAAAGTTATTTGCCTTTTCGCATCAAATATCCTCAGATCCGCTAGGGCCAGGGAACCGACAGACGTGGAGAGCAAGCGTGGTCCTCTAGCTCAAAAGCCAAGACACGTACTACGGGGGATCATCCTAAACTTCATAGCCAATCCGAAGCGACCGTTTCCACCAAACAGGAGACTATTGGACCCAAATCAAACAAAGAGAGTAATACGACTCAAGTCAGTGGAAAATTTTCATGTGCAGCTAACCTCGTTCGCGAAAACCTCGAGGTTGGGGGAGTTGTATTCTTCGACGCCAATTTCAGCTTTCAAGAGGCCTTAATGGAATATGACAAGTCTGATCACCAGAGCGGTCTGGAAAGCTCTTCAAGCGAAGGGGAAGTCAAAGCTGGGAAATGGTCCACGCAGTCTGAACTCTCCCAATCACATTCCGAAAGCTCCGGCAAAACCACGTTCAATCCCTGTAGAATTCTGGGATTTGCCACATTGAACTCCTCGAGCACAAATGATGAATCGATAGGCGATGTCAATATTGCATTATCGGAATCATTTATTCGCGGCCCTCTACGTCGGTATCCCCGAGGCAAGATTTTCAATTTCGGATCTATCTCATCCGAAGACACCAGTGAAGGCATCAAGAAATTTAGTACGCGCGGGGGCAAGAGGTATAAAAGAACACGGAAATCAGTCTTGCATCAGGATGCCATAGCCCTTCTGAACATGGCACTTGATTCGCGAAGCATTGTCTTCTCGCCGGTAGTGGAAACTGGGGCCGGGTATGTATCAAACTCGTCCGTTAAATACACTCGGTCCTGCCCTCCCTCGCGTTCATTCGTTTTCAAACCTCTCAACTGTCACCATTCGAACATGTCCCTAATAAGATCGCACAGCCAGTGGCCTGGAGGTACCCCCTCCTTCATTCGCCGACACGAAGAACCCGTGAGCCAGGAAAATTTTGATGCCGCCACTCGTGCATGGAGGTATTTTGTTCGTGAGCAGTGGATCGGCGGCGTCGCCGCTGATCAACAGAAACGAGATTTGATCGAACGATGGGCAACAGCAGACCAAGGATTTCGCGATGTATGCCTTTAATTCAAACGAGTTCTTTCTTATTATTCTATTGACGCTAAGACAGAGCTATCAATCTCGAGCATCAGAGGACGAGCCTAGTTTTTTTAAAGGTCCCGAACTTACAATATGAATATTCTCTACTATTTAACTTGTGATTCTAATCCGGATGCAGGACGAGTCACTTGGAGAAGGACGAATTCTCCGAAGCCCGACGAAGAGCATGGTGGATGACAGTTCGTTACCCTTCCCATATGACTAGAGATACATCTAATTCTGACTCTAGTACTACTGTGTCATACAAGGCTCAATTGTCAGCACAACTGTAAGTGTTCTTTGAATAAGATCTTGGATGAAAGGTGCTAACAGCACATTAGCCTCCTACGATTGTCATTAATGACCCTCAATTCATAACTCCGTACCCTTGCTTTTCTTCAGATGTCAAGGTCAGCATCCTAAAGCATTGCTTGATGTCACTCTAAGTCGTCCCCATCACGGACTAATATCTCTTTCAGGGCTGGTCGATTCTAATACAAGCCCAACAAGTTTTGGTCTCAGCAACGCAGTTCATCTATGATATTCGCAAGTGCCTGGCATTGCAATCTAGTATGCACTACTTGCATGAACGGATGCTGCAACTCGACTCATGGACCAACTCCCTGTTCGCGCAGACCGATACTCTCCCTATTATCTCCCATGACGCTGCTTGTGGCGACCAACGCGAAACCATCACTGTCCAATGTATACGCTCAATATGTCGCATCAAATTGTCTAGGTAGGCACACATCGACATCGTCAATCCAGCTTCCATCTAATAATCTTCCAGCACAAAAATTAAAACTCACCAGTTTGGAGCATTCAGCGACAATCCACTTTTCAGACACTGCGACCCAACAGCTGCAAATCCAAGCAGCCTCTCAACCTCCTTCAACAAATTTTCTGTCCCAGTACCAGGAATCGATACTGTTTCCTGTCAATGTAGCAAGGTCAACTTACTCCAAAGCGCCTGCCCCACCGAATACGTGACACCGTCTGACTCCTCTGCCTCCTCTGATATTCACCCCTACATCGCACAGTACTCGCGCTGCCCCCTCGCATCCGGGTTTCCTTATTGTTCGCAGCTCTCCACAAGAATCTGTCTCCACGCCGCTCTCGTCATTTCCCGCATATGCGAAACCTTACCTTACCCCCACCCGCTGACTGGCAATCAGCAGCAGAGGCGTTCATTACCCCGGACTATGCCTTTAATTGCATGCTGCCTAATGCAAAGCAGCTACGCAATGTTCATGGGTTTCTACAAAGCTCGCGTGACGAACCATTTCTCACCCGACTTGGAGAATGACCTTGCAAATGGCTCCACAGACCTACTTGTTGAGGAGCTGAGGCAGGGAGTGCAGCGGACTTTTATGGCATTGTCGAACTACTCGCTTGCCTACGAGGCTTTGGAAAGAATGAGAAGTAAGCCCCTGCTATTTTTCAATTGGGATCTTCAACTACTGATAATCGCAGATGAAATCCAAGTTGCATTTCACATGGTGTTTCCGGCATCTGCTTAATTGGGGCTCAATTTTACCAGCAAACCTTGTATCTTGTGCGATCTACTCCCTATTTTTGGTTAGAAGTTATACAGTCCATCTGTTGCGAATTTGTAAAAATGGCTGCACGTACCCATGACCTTGGTCTTAATGTTTCACCCTATCCCTACTCTGCCAGGCAGTCGCCATCCATAACACAAGAAAACAATCTTCTTAAGCGTGAAACAACGTCCACCGTCATACCAAAAGCTTATTTCCGCTTTCGTTTCTTAGGACCAGTATCGCCTCCCTTATTCTGGGCAGCTTGGCCAAACAGCGTGTCAATGCTTTGCTGCCCTTTCTCGCGTTGGTCGGTTTTGACCTTCTCGCTTGCTACCACAGGAGGCAGCCCTTGAACAGTTTAGGGTTTAGGGTTAGGGTTTAGGGTTTAGGGTTAGGGTTTAGGGTTTAGGGTTTAGGGTTTAGGGTTTAGGGTTTAGGGTTTAGGGTT
>JAXQJQ010000193.1:0-10412 GCA_037042055.1 Penicillium sp. S103-07
AAACCGCAGTGGTGCGGTCCTTAAAAAGGTAGGACCGCCCAGCGGTCTCAAGGTCTAGGACCAAAGACCGCGCGGTGCGGGTCTGGTGCGATCTTGGTTGCGGTCTTTTCGGTCCTGTGCAGAGGCCTAATAGCATGTCACCTGCTCTACCTCCGATATGCTTCTTTAAGAAGGCATGTGCACCTTCCGCCCGGGAGGTCGCTGCATTACCAAGATGCAGAATCTGTCCCGTCCAAGCCCTAATAAACATATGTTTATAGGGCAACCAGGTGTCCTGAACGTACCGGAGCATAGCAGGAGGTGCTTGCTGGGTAAACTTCGCTAGTTCGGTCTGATATTCGTCGTAATTTGACGCATTGATTACCGACTTCCAAGACTGGTCAAATGCATCATATGCTTCCTGCTTCTGCCCAGTAAAATGCCGTTTAGCATACGCGCTCACGTTTTTATTGATATGCCAAATACATAGTAAATGGATAATGGTCGTAAGTAGGGCAGACAGTACTCATAGCATTTAATAGAGCTAAATCTCTGTCAGTACAAAGCACTGGACAAAAGGCTTGGTCGTTCAGAGGATTAAGCCAGGAAAGAAAGGTTTGAAGACACCAAATATAGCTCTCTTCCTGCTCATTGTGCATTAGGCAGAAAGCAACGCTAAATGACGTATTTGAGGGCGAGATACCTACTATATGTAATAGAGGCATCTTATACCGATTAGTCCGATACGTACAGTCTAGGATAAACACCCTATTATACGCCTTGGCACGCTTGATTGATAAAGGATGGGCAAACATGAAGAATTGGATATATCCTGCATCATCTTGCTTGAATACATATCTCCATTCATCCTGATTGAGCTTTTTTTCGAGATGTTGAAGCGGTGTATCCGTCCCAAGCATAGCGCGTCTGTCAGCTGCACGCGTATTGTAAATGTCTCTAGGCACGACTAGTATATTGGGATACTGCTTTTTAAGGACACCAATAATCTGCCGAGGAGATGTGCCAACGTCTGATAGGTCTCGAATGATTTTGCGCTGATCGTCCGAAAACTTGCGTGCTGTAGGATGCGCGATCATACAATCATCTGGTTCATGGTTATGCTCAGGATTCTTAGTGCATAACTTCCATTGGCCAGTCTTCTGTTTGCTCGCGTAAAGACGAAAGGGACATTTCATGCGTCTGGTGCTTGTCCGTCGGCGTTTGGCACCATCTGGGGCGTTGACCTGATCATAGTGCTCACCGCCGCGGTCACAGCGAAGATACACCTGTCTATCGCCAGTAGATGACCCAATTGTAGTAGTATACCCCCTAGTGAGAGCATACTGACGTACAGAAGCTAGCATCTGGTCTCTAGTATCGAAGAACTGCTCAGGAGGTGCCTCTAGAGGGGTAGGCGCGTCACCATAAGCATCTAGAGAGGTAGATGCATTTATCTCAACAGGCGTTTCCACCGGTATGGCTCTCAGCATGTCGGTAGGCATGCCAGGACGTGCAGCAAGAGATGTAGATGTAGACACAGGCCCAGGCACTTCGACAGGAGGCATTTCTGCGGGCATTTTGGTGGGAATACTGCGAAATAGGGTTAGATAGAGAGACCAGAGATGTCCAGAGTATTTACAAACCGGAGATGCAGTGATATTGATGGAATATCGAGGGAGAGATGTCCGGAAAGACGTAGAAAAGAAAAAGGTAACTACTGTACAGAAGTATATGGCGGTCAACAAGGTCAGCTTCTACTTAGGTAAGCGATACTAAGCAAATTTAGGAAGGCGGTCAGAAGATGATGTGCCACTAGTAAAAACTTGATGTTTTTCTATCAATTCCCGAGCTGTTCCTGGGTCCCACTGCCAAGCCACGGGAAGTTCTGATTTAAGTTTTTGGAAGTTGGATTCTGTCAAATTCCTTTATAACGAAATAAAATAAATTTGTGAAGTAAAATTGGCTCAACTCTCACGGCACCCATTTGCTGACAGAGGGTCAGCTTCCTGAGCATTTACATGCTCATTGAGTCCATAATGGGTTAGATATTGTCGGTTCAGGAAAGCAGTACTAGTATTAGAATAAGTCAGTGGGCCCCTTGCACGGTCCTTAAAATCTGTTGTTCTATATAAAACTGGGAGCAAAATAAAGGGGCTCACCTGTGCTGATCCGGCAGTTGGTGGCTTGGGAATCAGGAGGATGCGGGTGTTGAATGGAACAAATAACGCTAGTAAGATCCTGCTCCACTTTTACCGACAAACATTCTCCAGTTCAGCAGCAAAAGAAAATGGCGACCATTAGATATTATTGGCTCACCGGTCCCCATCGTCTTGATGCCCATGCGTTCCCTAATACCCAGCCGGCCCCCTCTTCCAAGTCTATCGGTGATGTTTTCTTCACCCAACTCATACAAAGCAAAAGATGTTTTGGGGCCAGCTTCCAATGACGTCATTGTTCTCTCTCCTGTCATGGTTCCCCGGACAAATTATATTCAGTCATGCCCTCCAGCAAATTCGGGACTTTTTGCCGGGTGAAGAGCCGCGTTCATTTTGGCCAATATTTTATTAAACACCCTATACTATTGTACAATTCACTTATTGTACCTGATTTCGCTTGGATGGGAGGGCGTACAATAAGCGAGAGCTGACTGTATAAGCATAACAGATCTAGATCACGCACTATGACAAGTGTCCATAGCTTTTATAGCAACTTACTCGGCACAGAAAAATGAAAAGCGCATTTTGAGCACTCAAAAAAGGGTCTAGAAATCGTTAGGGACCAAGACAGCCTGAAACGTCGAAAAAGAAGTGGAAGCCGCAGCCTAAAAGGGTTACATATCTTGGATTCGCATAGACATACAGATTGCTAGATCTTATTGCAAATTGGCCAATGCCCTTATCGATTTTATCTACGACCAGTCCTCTTTGATGAGATCGGCCGCTTTCTCGGCCACGGCATACACACTGCCCATGATATTCCCGCTGATATTGTTGGGGAAGACTGACGCGTCTACAACTCTGAGGCCCTGCACACCTTTGACCCGCAGGCGCGAGTCCAGTGCATCGCCCATCGCAAGCGAACCACATATATGGTACTGGCCCATGACGAGCTCTCGCACCACTTCCTTCGCACTCTCAAGGTTTTGCAGGTCAACATCCTCCTTCGGAAGGCTTCTGCAAACGACGGTGTCCTTGAGTTGTGACGATTGGCCCACTTGGTCTGCCCAGCGGAGTGCAGCGGCGAGCACGGTGAGATCTGCCTCATGGGTAATGTAATTGGGCTGGATTATAGGTTGTTTAGTAGGATCTTAAATATGTTAGCTCGGAATCTACGTGAAGGTAAGCGTCGTACCGTTGCTCCCAATGTGCACGTATCCCCTTGACACAGGATACTGCAGGCATACACCTAAAGAAAAGCCAGCAGGCTCATCTGCAGGAAGCGGGGAAAACAATTTCGATTGATCCTTGATGCCTTCTGGATTGCCAGTGGCTGGGATAAGTGCTACCTGCAGGTTGGCTGAGTGGTCACTCTGCAGGTGCTTGATTACCTGTGCCAGCTGGTCCGCATGGAACTGATTGGTCGACTTGACGTCGCGAATGCTTTGGACGACCGCATTCAGTTCGTCTTCTGACATGATCGTCTTCACTGGCAAATATCCCTGCATGGTAGAAACGCTGCTTAATATACCCGTACCCGTTTCTGAATATTGCTTCATAGCGTCTTCCATGAGCTTAGGCGTCTGACTCAAAGAGTCCATCGTGATGATACCGGGTTTCACTTTATAGACAATGAATGAGAGCGAGTGGTCTTGCAGATTAGCTCCCACGGCTAGATTTTCAACTTTACAGGACACCCCTGCAGCTTCGAGGACCGTGGGGTCTCCAATTCCAGACAGTTCAAGGATTTGTGGCGACTTGAGGGTGCCTCCGCAGACAATCACTTCCTTCTGTGCAGAGACTTGATGTTCAACCCCTCTATAAGTCAGACTGACTCGAGTAGCCTTGTTGTCATCCAGGATCACCTTGTTTACTAGAGCTTCGCATAGCACCTTAAGATTTGGCCGTGCTCGGTTTGGTTCGTAATATCCTCGTGTGGCGTAGCTGCGCTTGCCCTTATTTGGCCCAACTCGGCTTACAGCACCTAGGCTGTTATAGAAGCCGATGTGATCCCCACTCCACGGATCAGTAGGTTTGTTGGAAATCCCACTAACTTCTTCGCACGCCTGTATGAAATCTCGCTCGAGCGGTAAGATGGTGTCGTTGAAACTAGTGTGTACAGGACCACTAGTGCCATGAAATTCATCTACAAGAGGCATAGTCGATCGGTCCATGGCTGGGTCGATAGGGTCAAGTGTCTAGCAAAGCCTCATAATTAGTTGCAATGCAGGCGAGCCTTGGTGAAGTGTTACCTGATGTTTCCGCATATACTGCTGCATATTCTCCGCGGACCAACCCTCGTCCCCAGTAAGTGCAGCCCAATCATCGTAATCCTGCACCGAACCACGCACGTATATCATGAAGTTGATGCCACTGGACCCACCGAGAAGTTTTCCGCGAGGTACATTGTGAACTTTGCCGTTGTTTCCTTTCTTTTGTGTGTTTCAGCAAATGGCTCAAAACACAAACCCTTTCGGCGTCTCCGACTTACCTGCGGGGCCGTATACAGACACCAGTCATAGTCCGGGTTCTGATACCCCTGGAAAAATAACGCCGGGACGTCCACTATTGGATCATCGACGTGGTGCTTTCCCGCCTCGATGATACCTACCGAGACGTCCGGGTTCTCGCTTAGGCGGGCTGCGACGGTGCATCCGGCGGTGCCTCCGCCGCAGATAATATAGTCGAATTTGGTGGAGATAAATTCTTCGACCGAGTTCACGGAGGAGTCATTTTGTTGAGCCATAGTATATTGTTGGACACCGTTGAGACCTCGCGTTCTACAAATTTGATTACCGAAATACGTTTTCTACTCGGAGCCATTCCGTGCCGCTTTATATACCCCGCTATACGTAAGGCTACCCCGCTATACGTAAGGCTACCCCGCTATACGTAAGGCGACCAGTGTGGCACGGGCTACCTGATTGAGGCATGGCCGGCCTGATTGTCGCTGGAACATGCAGCCTTGCGCCTATCCCAACCTCGCTGAAGTGCAATATGATGGAATATTGGGGTAGAAATTTGTGTAGCTATTCGGGAATGATCGATCAGTTTGCCCGCTGATCACTGGACGCCTTAGGCCTCCAGTCCACTATAGATCTACCCCTCTCGGCATGAAATTCGGTCATAGACTCAGGCGGCCATAGGTAAGTACATATATGAAGTACATACCTCAGGTCCAGACCCAAAAGTAAGATGCTCAAGTATACGATCTGCTCTGCGTGCTTCTAACGAATATTACCCTTGGCATACTATTCATATCTCATTGGAAATGGTCAAAGTTGCAGTTGCAGGTGGCTCCAGCAGTAAGTTCTACTAAGCCCCTAATAATCTTCTTGCAGCATCACTGAAATCATAGTAGATGTTGCAGGAGAGATCATAGAGGCACTTGCTAGTCATAAACATGATATTTTGGTTCTAACCAGGAAGGTTTGGACACCATTTTTCTACTTCAGTGGCTTGGACGTTATAACTAATTAGGTGGAAAATACAGGGTGCTCCAGTCCGCGAGGTTACACCAGGCATAGAATGGGCCAAAGTAGACTACGACAACCAAAAGCAGCTGGAGCAAGTCCTACAAGGAGTGCATACTCTGCTCTCATTCGTAGTTATACAGGATGCGAACGCGACTCAGAAAAATCTCATCGATGCCGCAGTGAGAGCCGGCGTGAAGCGCTCTGCGCCCAGCGAATGGGCCACGTAGGTTATTCCAACCCCAACATTGTTCGCAGTAAACCGGATACAGTCCAGCCAACCCTACTCTCCCGGAATACGGAGTTTTATCCCATTATCCCATCCCCAGGAAATAGCTCTCACGCGCCCCGTGTTTTCGGGAGATGTCTCGGCTTCTAGCCGGTAATAAATCTGAAGCACCTCGAGACACGCTATAGCGGCGTTGGGGATTCCTCTGCCGCCTGCATGCCGATTATTCTTCGGGATACAATACCGTCCCGGTGTCGCTGCAGTGAATACCACCGGCCGCTTTCTAAATAAGACTCTGTCGGTCTCCACCACTGGCTTAGTTATGTAGATGTTTGTAAATGCGCCGCAGTAACCTGGTCATCCCGAGTTTACTTAGCCAAGAAGTGGCCGCCAAGCCCTTTTTAGCTTTCAAGACTGTCGTCCTCGTCCGCGGCTGACCGAGTGAACCGATAGATACCCTATCGACTTCAATAATTTCGTCGGGAACGCGTTTAGATGTGAGCCAAGTATTACCCATAGATCCAAGTACCCGCCCCCTAGTAGTCGGGCCCTCACCGCTCTCGCTTGTCGGTGAGGGCCCGACTTGGGGGCGGATAACTATGCTCTTCATCAACTTGGAACGTTACAGCCCATATTTCCGCAGATCGTCTCGAGCCCCTTACTAGATAAGTACTGCACTCTGGTCATATATTTTCTCTCTATTAGTATTTTACTTCTAACAGGCCCGTAGCGTCCCCACACCGCTCTGGGTGTTGGGCCGCCACAGCCCAACGTAAACCCACACACCAACGTAACATTTGAAGCGATTCATACTCGATTTACCCTTATGCTACTACACATAATCAGTATAGTAGTAGTACACAGGCGCCAGAGACAATCTACTAGGTGCACCAAGCCGTTAAGCTTCCTCCGCGGCCGTTGAAGGCGTTAATTGTAAGCCTAAAGTTCTCTGCTGCTTCGCCTTCCGCTCACTTGCCTTATCCTCTTGCTGCTTCCTCACCGCGATCTTTCGATTGGCATCCTTAGTAGTGAGTGCACCGAATTTACCGATTTGCTTCTTCGATTTGCGAGCATTTTGAGGTATCGGAGGCAGCGAATGCTGAATTGTGGCGGTTAGAAGACCAACCCCCTCCGCGAGCTGTACCTGGGCGCGGGTAAGCCGATCGAACTGCCTGCGGATATACGGGCTCACTTCCTCGCGAGCAGCCATCCTAGTGACCTTGCTCCGCGTACGGCGTGCTTCAGTAGTAGACATAGGCGGAGAACTGGGTAAACTAGATGACTGAGGCGGCGGCGGAGTTCTCCCAGTTGGCCAGTGAAGCTCAGGGGTGGGTGATCTCGCGGCGTTAATAGCTTCGAGAACTGGCGTTGGATTATATGGGTAAATCCCACGATCTGCGAATGCCTTCCGAATCGTACGAGCTCTCATAGCCTCCTGTCGGACCCCGGTAATCTCGCGAAAGAAGAAGCTCTTATCTTCTGCATCTCCACGCCACTGAGCCATCATGTTATTCTTCTCGCGAAATTTGTCCTTTAAGGCACGGAATGGACTGCCATCAAGGGGTTGAACAAGATGCGTAGTATGCGGAGGGAACACGCAAGGGATAATATTCCACTGTTCGCAGAGATATAGGAACTGCCAGGTGAGATGGGAGCCATGGCCATCGAAGAGTAGTAGCCGCTGCTGGCCGCGAGCGCGCTTCCGCGTGTGTTTCTGGAAGAACTGAAGCCAATCGATAGCGAGGCTATCATTCGAATATCCGGACGAAGATACTGCAATTCGCGATTCATCCGAGAGTGTGCCGGCTCCATACCACCGTTCGAGATGCACCTCGCCCTGTGCAACAAAGTATGGCTCCATTACCCAGCCATCAGCTGCCACACACTCAATTCCAGTCAGAAGCTCGCCTCGCTCACTGGAGAGGATCCTCGTACGCCGAGGATTACGGGATACAACCTTTTGAAGCTTTCCCTGGCCAAGCGCGAACCCAGTCTCGTCGAAATTGTAGATATTCGAAGGCGATATACGGCTCACCAGAGGCTCTAGTCGATCGTAAAAAGCCGTCAAGATACTAATATCCTCGGCCGTGATGCGATCCCGATCCGCTGGCTTCTGCTTCACCCATTGAAGCCCCTCTGGTAGTCGATTCTTGATGAAATGGTACACCCACATCTTGTTAACGGGGCCCGGTATGTCTCCGGCCGCTTCGGCAGTTCTCCGAATCATCGCATTCGCGCTCGCTTCCACCATGCTGGCAGTAAGTGGAACATGGAGGTTATCAAGTCGCTCAATCCAGCGAATCAATGCTGCTTCCTGTGAATTATCCAGGCGCTTGGTGGTGATAGGACGCTGCGTACGAGATTGCCGACCGTTGAGACGCGCCCGAAGCCGGGATACAGGAACGTCGAATTGACGCGCCAGCGGTGCAAATTTCGCGCTTTTTTGGGCTTTGGCAGCCTCGCAGGCGGCCTGGACACGCTTTTCAATAGCCAAATATGAATTATACCCGCCATACGTGGCCCTCACCGCTTTCGCGGTAAAGGCCACTAACGGCTCAACGATAATTGCAGCTCAACGATAATTTTGACCCACCCCCCTACTCCTACATTCATTTATCAACCCCCACGATGCCCGAAAATTACCAGGAAATCGAGAATCAAATCACGGAAGCCCTGCACGCATACCATGAGCGCGGTAGACCCAAAATCGCACTGTTGGCGCGGGAATTTCGCGTTCCCTACCAGCGATTACGGGCCCGTGTCAAGGGTGGTAAATCTCGTTCGACGCGTCCGGCCACCAATAAATGCCTAGATGACTCCCAGGAGCAGGCATTAATTAGCTGGATAGGCCTTCTTGACGATGCAAATTCTCCACCAACTCCGCAGGACATTGAGGGCTGTGCAAATGAGATTTTGGCGCGTAATGGTTCCGATCGACATGTTAGCAGCACTTGGGTCTACCGCTTCATGAAACGCCTCCCCAGCAACTACAGTCACATCATACAGAAGCCAATGGAGGTAGGGCGAGTGAATGCCGAGAGGTTGCCGACAATACTCGACTGGTTTAACCGCTTAGAAGTAGCACTAAAGCACTACAAAGTTGGGCCTAAGAATGTCTACAATTTCGATGAATCTGGCTTCCAGCTTGGCCAGGGAAAACCCAACGGGTGGTTACCAAGCACAGACGCAGTTCAAAGTTTATTCCGACAGGTGGAATTGGGGAAACAGTGACAGGAGTGGAATGTATCGCGGCAGATGGCTGGGTAATGCCACCATTCTTTATCTTCCAGGGCTCAGTCCATATGGAGAATTGGTATCGCGAGCAGCCGGATTTACCAGGCGATTTTATCATTGCCACGTCGTCCACCGGGTGGAATAATGAGGTAAGTGCTTAGCAAGCTATATCAGGCCCCATAAACTCATTCTTATTAGGTGCGCGCCTTCCAATGGCTTCAACATTTTGATCAGCATACAAAAGACCGCGTCGTACACCGTGGAGATTATCGACTTCTCTTCATGGACAACCGCCCGTCGCATATAGGCTTTGACTTCATCAACTATTGCCAAAATCACAGGATTATTCCTTGGTGCTTCCCTCCCAAGCTTACGCATCTTCTACAACCCCTAGACGGAAAACCATTCCAGCAATGCAAGCACTACTACCGGCAGTATAATAATAAGACTATGCAGTGGGGTGGCTCTATCAAAGAGAAGGCAGATTTTCTACGCCAAATCCACGCCATTCGCATGCAGGCTTTTAAAGATACAACTATACGGCATTCATTCAAGCGCTGTGGGCTTTGGCCGTGCAATTCTGAAGTCATTTGTCAAGAACTTCGTTATGATGATGGGCCAGATCTAGTTGTATACGACCAAGGGAAGGAGATTGAACTACCAGAGTGGAATCCTAGTCAACTGCCAGAGTATCATGACCATGATGGCCAAGAATTCAGGCCAGAAACTCCGCCGGCATCAAGCTCTACTATCAACTCACCACCAACGACGTTGACAAAGCTACGACAAGACATTTCCAAGGCCCAGAAGAGCATAGCTGCCCTTAAGGAGGCATCCACCACTGCTAGTGCCGATACAGCCAAGATCTCGCGGCATCTTGACTTCATATTCCAAGGTAGTCTTACCCAGGCGGAAATGGCTGCGCAGACCACCGCAGACATGTCACGCATCCTTGCCAACAGGGAGCAGGCGAAGGCCCCTAAAACCCGCCGCCAGATTCGTACAGGGGGTCCCCTCTCTGTCAAGGATGCGAATACTCTCATACAATCGCGGGATAATGCAGAGGCAGAGAAAGAGAGGCGGAGGTGGGCGCGGGATGCCAAGAAACAGCGCAATGAAATGCTGCACAATGACCAAATTAAGGCTGCAGAAAATGAGAGAAGGGAGGCAGAGCTTAGATGGGAGACTAGACCAGACGGACAGACACTTTATTGTATAGACAAGAGAGGTAGAGTACTGTAAATAGCTTCGTTTTGGCCAAAGAGGGTCAAAATTATCGTTGAGCTGCAATTATCGTTGAGCCGTTAGTGGCCTTTACCGCGAAAGCGGTGAGGGCCACGT